>CM066034.1:999404572-999665153 GCA_033557465.1 Ichthyophis bannanicus
ACCTTTAGGTACTGACCCTCTACTTAATAAAGTAATTGAGAATTAGAGGGTCCTATCGCGATAGTATATCTCTTCAAGCATCTTAGCAGGAGTATTAAGAAGAGTCGGTCTATATTTAGTTTTGTCTTAAGAATATTATTTGCGAATATTTTTGTTGCTATGCATAGTGGCTATGCATCTTTCCTAAGCTTGTCCTAGATGTACGGGGGCAATTTATTAATTGACGCAATTATTTTATTCAGAATCATGAGGATGTTTAGATAGGAATATCCAAATATTTTTGCGGCCAATTTACACTTTCTGTCAAACAACCATTTTTACGTTATCAAAGTTTGTTGTTTGTCTTCCACCAGTGCCAGCTCTCTCAGCCTGAGAATTTTTAAACCAGGAGTTAGGCCTAAGATCTTTGATGAGTTTTTTTGACATATAGTCATATACGAACAACATATACAAACACAGAACCTATAATACTACAAGATATATGGATGAAGATCCTATGTACAATTTCTTTATATTTCAGTAATTTACACAAGTCGGAGTGGATGAGGTGGCCTAGATGTTTGGGGCACGGTACTTCAGGCCGGAAGTTTGTGGGTTCAAATCCCACTAGAGGACAAGCAACCTCCTGGGCCGGACGGACTGGGGTTTCTAGTCCCACAGGTCTTCCTATTGTCCGTGGGCAAGCCACTTAACCCTCCATAGCCCATATTCCCTGCACAATAGTTATCTCCAAGGTTCTAATGCCGCTGTTCAATGTAATTTCAGTTTTGTTCAATGTAAACCGCACTGAAAAGCAGATGAATAGCGCTTTGTTATATAAGTAGATGGTGGCTAAATATAAAAGATGAAATAAAAGGTAATCGTCAGTTAATGCGGAACTAAGGCGCATTGGTTTACAAAGCACGCAGACGGTAGCGGTTTCCGCGTCGTTATCGGAGAGCCGCAGGCCCCATTGATTTGCAATGGGGCCGCGGCTGACGATCGGTCGCAAGAATCGCGAACCAACATACCGCCTGGTCTTTGTAAAACAAGCCCTAATGTTGAAGTGTAGTTCTAGGCTACCCTTTTTGGATGCCTCTAGTTCAAGAACTCACTAGAGCATACTTTAACCAGAGTTTAAAGGTGAAATTAATTTAATGGTTCATATGTGCCTCAGAGAGTTTTTTGAGTACATCGTGGCTAATTGTATGTAGAATATATCCTGTCCTCAGTGAGTTGCTGAATCTCACATCTCTAGCGGTTTCAGCATTTTTTGCTGCAGATCCATTGTAGTGTTTACAAGCCAGACATTGCTGTTATCTGCCTCTCTTAAACATATTGTCTGCTTGGTAAATTTAGTTTTTGTGATTTGGCAAAAGGTAGAAGCACCTTTTGGCATGTCCTGTTCAGCTCCTCCAATCTTCTGTTCTCCTGCCTTGTAGTTCTTGTAGGCTCGCCCACACGACAGCCATGTTCTTTCTTCTTCTTGTTGGTTGCAATAGGGCTGCAGATGTTGTTTTTCCAAAAAAAAAGGTTGTCCAAGTTGTTTTTTTGACATTGTTAATTTTGGACTGGTCGCATTTTGGGTTTTTTTTATGTGCAGAATGATCACAAATACTTTGATGTTCGTGCACGTTGTTCACCAAACCTGGTGACATTTCTTCTCTGCACTTCTGATGTCTTCTTTCTTAACCTCTTCAAACATGGTTTACTGTTTGGCTATACTGTGAAAAACAGTCTTCTGGTAATTTATTTTTGTTAAGCTGTTTTTTTTGTAATCTCCAATTTGAGACTTGAGGTTTCGGTTAGTATTTTTGTAGTGACAGAGTTTCCCAGAGGTTGGTTAGGTGCTTGCTTATAATAGCCCTGATGGATACCCATAGTGAATTGAACTATTAATTTGTTGTCAATTTCAAACAGATCTTTAGGAAGAATAAAGGGGTGTTTCCCTCAGGATTGAAGTCATAGTGGACTGCTCATGTTTTTTTACTGAGGGGCGCCCAAAAAATTAGTGTGTATTGGCAGAGCGTCCCGATAGGAGAGGCATAGTGTCAGCTTATGCAGTCAGGAACTAAATGGTTATTTTTAAGAGTTTTCTCCCTATGCAAAGGGAAAATGCTATCTCAGAGTAATAGTTGATTTTGTTTGTATGTATGCTTGATAATAATGGAAAAATAGTGAAAGGCACCACCCCAATTAGATAAAGTTAGTAACTGTACTTTAATTTCAAGGTGAGAATTATGTAAATTCCTTTTCAGCTTTCACTGCATACTTGTTCCTTCATTCTGGATTTCAGTATTCAGGCCTTTTGCAAGGTGTGTTAGCATCTTTGCTTGGTATTTTGGGATGGTTTTCATTTTAGAAGTATTACTCCTCTATGTACTGACAATTGTTTCCTCCTATGTCAGCACTGGTTTCATTCCACCTGCTTTACCTTGCACAGCTTTCTAATTCAGAAATCAGTAGGATCACTGACCCCTGCAATAATGTTATGGATTGGCCCAGAATCCAGTTGTATTTCCACTTCAATGGCAATATAGGAGTTTCCTTACTTAGAAATGATTCTTTACAGAATCAAGGAGGGACTGAAAGCATGTCTATTAGTATGGGGTACCATACACTATTAGACTAACTAAAACTGAGAAAGAGTTAATTCTGTTCAGAACCTTGCTTAGAAATAAAACTTCATATTTTAGCTTACTAGGTGAAGGTTGACATGTCCAGAAATAAAGAAAGGGCAGGTTGTACCCCAGCCTCTCTGTCTCAGGGATACCAGATAGCAGTCTCAGGGTTATTAGCTAAAATACTTTCAGGGTTAGTAATTAGTAGATATCACGAGGTATTAGCAGTAAACAATTATGTCAATTAGGTCATTCTATATCTTGGATTCCTGTATGTCTCCTTATAATGGCCATGTAAACAGTAAATAATTATGTCTCGGACTCCATTTACGGCTCTACACTGACCCACACTGAATAAGTTGACCTACACTATGATAAAACATACATGACGGAAATGATAAGTGAAATTATGCTGTATCATCTACAAAAGCCTTATAAATAAAGTGAACCATGGCTAAGAAGTTAGAGTAAACGGGAGAACATGCTTCTCTCAGTTTCTCTCCACAAAGCTTTGGTGTATTTTTCTATAGAACTGTGTTTGTATTTATTGCTGTATTTGATAACTTCCCATTGTTTGTGAATGTAGTTATTTGTAGCTTCAAGAACCCAGTGAGGTTACTGGTGAGGAGAGAGTTAAGTAAGCTCTTCAATACATACCTAGCAGTTTTCCCAAAAGACACAGGTTCCACAATGCTTGTATTGGGTCAAGCATTGATATCCTGGTCTCTTTTTAATAATGGTTTATGAACCTTTCCTCCAGGAACTTGTCCAAACCTTTTTTAAACCCAGTTACATTAACAGCCTTTACTACATCCACCTGTAACAAATTCCAGAGGTCTGATTGCATGTTTGGAGTGAAAAAATATTTTCTCTTATTTGTCTTAATAGTTTACCCTTAGCATCATCGCATGTCCCCTAGTCTTTCTATATTCTGACAATGTAAACAATTGATCTACAGGGTGGCCCAAAAAAAGTGAGAACATTTCATAGCATATAAGTTATTTAAAACTTCAAAAAAGACAGATGTTAAACGATTGACAAATTAAAATAAAAAAAAATGTTGACTGGAAATTGTCGAAATAAAGACGTTATATAGCTAAAAAAGGTAAATAAGTAAACTATTTAAGCTTTCATTTTATGAGATGTTCTCAACTTTTTTGGGCCACCCTGTATGTTTATACATTCCACTCCATTCATTAATTTATAGAAGTCTATTATATCTCCCCTCAGCCGTCTCTTTTCCAGATTGAAAAGCCCTAATCTTTTTAGCCTCTCTTCATAGGAGTAGCCTTCCATCCCCTTTACCATTCTGCTGATTCTTCTCTGTACCTTTTCTAATAACGCTTTATCCTTTTTAAGATACGGCAACCAGAATTGCACACAATATTCAAGCTGTGAATATTGTGGAATGATACAGAGGCATTATAATATCCTTTGTTTTATTTTCCATTCCTTTCCTTATGTTACCTAGCATTCTATTGCTTCCTTGGCCACCGCTGCAGATGTTAAAAGAATTGGACCAAGGACAGATCCTTGGGGCACACCACTGGCAACATCCCTCTCTTCAGAGTATTTATTTTATTTATTTACATTCTCTTATATACAGCGCTATTCTGCATCAGTGTGGTTTACATTGAACAAACTGAAATTACATTGAACAGGGCATTATAACTTGGAAATAACTATTTTACAGGGAAACATGGCTATGGAGGTTTAAGTTGGCTGGCTTTCCCCAGACCACAAAGGGAGCCACCTGTGGGACTAGAAAACCCCAGTCCTTCCGGCCCAAGGTTGCTGTCCTCTAGTGGAATTTGAACCCCTGACCTTCCGGCCTGAAGTACCTTGCCCCAACACACTAGGCCACTACTCCATTTACCTGTACTCTTTGGTTGCCTCCCACACAACCAATTTCTAACCCAATCAGTAACTTTAGGTCCATCCCTAGGGTGCTCAGTTTGTTTATAAGTCACCTGTGAGGAACAGTGTCAAAGGCTTTACTGAAATCTAAATACACCACATCTAGGGCTCTCTCTCTCGGTCCAACACCCTGGTCACCCAGTCAAAAAAATTAATCAAATTTGTCTGACAAGATCTGCCTCTGGTGAATCCATGTTGCCTCGGATCCTGTAATCCGCTGGACACCAGAAACCTCACTATTTTCTCTTTCAGCAGCGTTTCCAATAATTTACTCACCACCGAAGTTAAACTAACCGGCCTGTAGTTTTCAACCACATCCTTACTTCCGCTTTAGGGTAAAGGCACCACATGAGACTCTCTCCAGTCCTTTGGCACCACTCCCGACTCCAACGAGTCATTGAAAAGGTCAGTCAGTGGAGCTGCTAGAACGCCCCCAAATTGCCTCAGTAGTCTAGGGTGTATCCCATCTGGTCCCATCGCTTTGTCTACCTTAAGTTGAGCTAGTTTCTCCACGAACACAGTCTTCTGAAAATTGTTCAAGATGTCTCTCGCTGTTGTTCCTATTTGTGGGTGTTTTCTGAGGTCCTCCTCCTGGTTCTTCATCTGTGAACACGGAACAAAAATATTTCTTAACCAATTACGCTTTATCCTTATCCGCTTCTACATATTCCTCCCCTGCACCCTTCAGTCTGACAATACCACTTTTGCCCTTCCTCTTCTCACTTATATATCAGAAAAAGTCTTATCCCCCCATTTTATTGCATTGGCTATTTCGTCCTCCTTTTGAATCTTTGCCTTCTTGACTACTTTGCTAGCTTCTCTAAGTTTTTCCAAATACAGATGCCTGTCTTCCTCTCTCAGTGATCTCTTGTATTTCATGAAGGCCTCCCTCTTTTTCTTCACTTTTTCAGCTAATTCTTTCGAAAACCATAGCGGTCTCCTTTTCCTTTTACCTTTATTTACCTTTTTAACAAAAAGGTTGGTTGCCCTTAAAATATCCCCTTTCAGTTTTTCCCACTGTTTTTCTACATCCCCCAGCTGTTCCCATCCCACTAACGACTCCCTGAAGTACTGGCACATCTCGGCAAAGATAGTCTTCCTAAAGTCTAAGATCCTCACCTTTGAATGGATTCTAACAGCCCTAGTCCTAATACTGAACCACACCATCTGGTGATCACTGGATGCAAAATGATCTCCAACTGCAACATCAGAAACACTTTCACCATTGGTAAGCACCAAGTCCAGTATGGCCCCTTCATGTGTGGGGTCTGTTACCAATTGCCTGAATAGTTCTCCCTGTAGAAAATCCAGGATCTCCTTACTTCTAGATGATACTGCAGCAGGAATGTGCCAATCAACATCTGGCATATTGAAATCTCCTATCAGTAGCACTTCCCCTTTCCTAGCAATGCTGCATATGTCTTCAATTAACTCTCTGTCCACCTCTTCCTCTTGTGAGGGAGGTCTGTATATCACACCAATGCAAATAGATTTCTCTTTCCCTCTTTCTAGTTTAACCCACAATGCCTCCTCTCTCCCTTTTAACCTCTGTAATTCTAAAACTTTAATGATGAAATTAGTTCTTACCTGCTAATTGTCTTTCCTTGAGCTTTCTCCGGGCCAGTCCAGGGAAAGGTAGGGTTTTCAATCCCCTATAGCAACTGAGGACTGAAGACTTCAAGTTTTCTTGAGAGGTGAAGCCACTCCCCCTAAGGGTAATCCAGCAGTCTCCTTCTGACAAAGCAACTAAACAGAAAGAAAGAACTAAACAGAGCAGATTAACCCTTGAAAAACTGATAACATTCTATAGTCCTTGAAAAACTCGGGAGCCAAAACGCAAATGTGCTTCGTTTGTTTTTTTTTTTTTTTCTTCGAAATTTAGAATAGCCTTGATTGGCCGTGAATGAAATCTAGAAGCCCCAAGATGTCTCCTCTGAGAACTCATAGACGATGAAATTCTGTAGTGGCTTGAAAAAATATTCGAGATAGCGAAAAGGGTGGGACCCTGGACTGGCCCGGAGAAAGCTCAAGGAAAGACAATTAGCAGGTAAGAACTAATTTCATCTTCCTTATCGCTTCTCCAGGCCAGTCCAGGGAAAGGTAGGGCAGTACCAAAGCAGTACCTAAATAGGGGAGGGACCCACCAGACCTGCGATAAGAGCCAATGCGCCCACCTTTGCATCATCTCTGGCCTGAACATCCAATCGGTAATGCTTCGTGAACGAATGCAACGAAGACCACGTTGCTGCTCTGCAGATATCTACCGGCGGAACGAAGGCATACTCCGCCCAGGAAGTCGCCAGAGCTCGAGTGGAATGAGCCTTGAGACCAACTGGCGGCGAGATGCCACGGGCAGCGTAAGCTGCTCCAATAGCGCAGCGAACCCAACGAGCGATGGTGGACTTTGATGCGGCTTGGCCCTTACGGGGGCCGCAAACTGGACAAAAAGCCTGTCCGTTTTCCGAAAGGGTTGTGAGACTCTAAGGTATGTCCGCAAGACACGGCTAAGATCCAAATGCTTGAGAGCCCAGTCCATAGGCGAACTAGCTTGTTCAGAAAATACAGGCAAGGCTAACCGATTGATTAACATGAAAAACAGACAGCACTTTTGGTAGAAAAGAAGGAACTGTCCGCAGTAAAACTCGTTCTGGCAGAAATTGCAGATAAGGCTCCTGGCAAGACAAGGCCTGTAAGTCTGAAATTCGGCGTGCCGAACACAAGGCCACTAGAAAAGCTGTATTCCAGGAACACTCCCGGAGCTGCCGAGAGCAGATTGATGTTAAGGGCGACCGAGAAAACTCTTCCAACACTATATTCAAATCCCAAGGGGGCACAATGGGACGCCGTGGAGGACGGATAATTTTTGCTGCTCGCAAAAAACGATGAATATCCGGATGCGCCGAAAGACGGCGATGTTGAATTAATCCCCGAAAATAAGCAAGCGCGGCTATATGCACCTTAAGGGTACTCAGAGCTAAGCCCTTATCCAAACCATGCTGGAGAAATAGGAGCAGATGAGGCACGGTATAAGTCATTGGTGCCACATTGCGCTGTCCACACCAAGTCTCAAAAAGACGCCAGACTCGAACATACACTAAAGAAGTTCCTGGCCGCTTAGACCGAAGTAAGGTAGCTACAACGGAACTCGCATACCCTTTGCTTTTTAAGCGAGCCCTTTCAAGAGCCAAGCCGTAAGCGAGAAGCGATCCACCCGTGGCATGAGTATCGGACCCTGATGCAACAGATTGACGTGGGCCGGAAGAGGCCACGGCGGAGCTATTAGGAGGCGAACGAGATCGGCATACCAAGGACGACAAGGCCAATCCGGGGCAATGAGAATCACCATCCCCCGGTGCTGCGCTATGCGCTGGACAACTCGACTCAACATCGGCCAAGGCGGGAAAATGTACAAGAGAGTGTCGAGAGGCCACGGCTGAACGAGAGCATCCAGACCTTCTGACATGTGTTCTCTGCGTCTGCTGAAGAAACGGCTGGCTTTGGCATTGCTGCAGGATGCCATAAGATCCATCACCGGTTGTACCCAACACAACGTTAGCTCGTGAAAAATCGCCGCATTCAACTCCCATTCCCCGGGATCGAGGACATTGCGGCTGAGATAATCCGCTTGCACATTTTCCTTGCCAGCTACATGCGCCTCTGATATCGCTATGAGATTGGCTTCCGCCCAAACCATCAACTCCTGACATTCGGAGAGGAGAGAAAGAATCTTTGTTCCGCCTTGACAATTGATATAGGTGACCGTCACGGCATTGTCGGAGAAAAACTTGACCGCCGTCCCTTTGAGAAAAGTTGCGAAGTGAAGCAGGGCTAGACGAGCTGCACGAAGCTCCAGCCGATTGATCGACCAAGAGCTCTCCTCTGGGGTCCAAGAACCCTGAGCGATATGAGTTTGACAATGAGCTCCCCAGCCCGAGAGACTGGCGTCCGTGGTGACAACACCCACGAGGGCTCCTGAAAGGGAATACCCACCGTGAGGTGATCCCGAACTAACCACCACTCCAGACTGTGACGCACGAGCGCTGGACAGGGGAGGAGCTGCGAGAGTGGGTGAAGCTGCGGTGACCAGCGGGAAAGCAACGCTTGCTGCAAGAGTCGCATGTGAGCCTTGGCCCACGGAACTAGATCCAGTGCTGCCGCCATGGACCCTAAGAGCTGTAAATACATCCACGCCGACGGCGCTGTTAGTCGTAGAAACGCTTGGACCTGTTGCAGAAGCTTCTCTACTCGCACTTCGGGCAAAAAGACTTTCCCCTGCCCTGTGTCGAAGAATGCTCCGAGATAAGTCAGTTGTTGCAACGGTTCTAAGTGACTCTTGGCTTGATTGATCACCCAACCGAGTTGCTCGAGAAGTTGAACCACTCGAGCTGTCGCCTGTACGGAAGCTAACCGTGAATCGGCTCTGATCAACCAATCGTCGAGATAAGGATGTACTCTGATACCGTCCTTTCGAAGCGCTGCTGCAACCACCACCATCAGTTTCGTGAAAGTCCGCGGAGCCGTAGCGAGACCGAACGGCAATGCTCGAAACTGGAAATGTCCCATGGGAAGGGCAAAACGCAAAAAGCGCTGATGCGATGGCCTGATGGGAATATGAAGATAGGCTTCCGTGAGATCGATGGACGAGAGAAACTCCCCCGGCTGTACCGCCCGAATCACGGTACGTAGCGTTTCCATGCGAAAGTGAGGCACCCGCAAAGTACGGTTTACGCCTTTGAGATCTAGCACGGGACGAAAAGAACCTTCCTTTTTGGGGACCACAAAATAGATCGAGTATCGACCGCAACCGTATTGGTCTAGAGGTACGGGAACTATCGCTCTCAGCTGCAAGAGGCGAAGGAGCGTGTCCGCAATGGCTTGTTTCTTCAGACCGGGAGCACAGGGAGACATCACAAAGGCGGGTGACAAAGGGCAGGTGAAATCTAGCGCATACCCCTTCTGAATTATCTCCAAAACCCATTTGTCGGAAGTAACGTCGGTCCAGGCCGCCAGATATTCCTGTAGTCGTCCTCCCAAAGGAACCAGCGCCTGGACCAGCAGACCTTCATTGCGGCTTTTTAACTGAAGGTTGGGACGCACTAAAGTAGGACTTGCCAAAACCTCTGGCGCCACGAAAGGATTGCCCCCGAAAGCTAGAACGGCCTCTGGAATAGGGAGAAAAGCGCGCTCCGCGAAATCTACGTGAGTCCCGACCGGAGCCTCAGAAACTAGCAACCGTTCGCGTTGGCTTGGGTTTATCCTCAGGCAAACGGCCTCCTTTTGAGTCGCCCAAATCTTTAACAATTTTTTCTAAAGCCTCACCGAAAAGTAATTTCCCCTGATAGGGCAATTTACTGAGCCGCAACTTCGAGGATACATCTGCAGACCAGTTACGCAACCAGAGAAAACGCCTGGCAGCTACCAGAGAGGCCATGGTCTTAGCCGCAATCCGCAGCAAATCATAAAAAGCATCCGCCATATAAGCAGCGGCTGATTCCAACTTTGCCGTGTCTGCAATATCAGAAGAAGCCTCCCCTGAAGCGTCCCCTTGTAACCATCGAATGGACGCTCGAGACACATAAGCTCCACAAACTGCAGACTGCAGCGCCAAGGCGCTAGAATCAAATGCCTGCTTGAGAAGAATTTCTAACTTTCTATCCTGAAGGTCCTTAAGAGCTGCCGCTCCCTCCACAGGGATGGTAGTCTTCTTGGTCACTGCCGAGATAATGGCATCCACCTTTGGCATGCGAAATAACTCCTTTACCTCCTGAGGAAGGGGGTATAAGCGAGCCAATGCGCGGCTGCCACGCAGCGTAGCTTCTGGACACTCCCATTCCGAGTCAATCATCTGCTTGATAACTCGGTGCAGTGGGAAACACCGTTGTTCAGCTTTAAAGCCCTGCAACAACGGATCTTCCAAAGGTTCCTGGGAAGCAGAAGGAAGAAGCAGGTGTAACGCTGCTAAAGATTGAGAAATGAGAGCCGAGAGCTCCTCTTTACGGAAGACCCTGAAAATATTAGGATCTTCCCCGGGCGCAATCTCCCCCTTCCTCCAAGTCATCTGCATCCAGATCCAAAGTTGGTTCTGCCAGAACCTCTGTGTCCCCTTGACCCAGGAGAAGAGAAGGCTGAGAAAGAAAAGGATCCAAAGGGCCCCTAATAACATCTTTATTTTGAGAAGATCCCTCTCCAGGATCTTCAGTTAATTGAACCTGAAGGGGAACAGGCAAAGGATTGGGAACTGAAGGAAGGATATTAGGCTGAGCAGATCGTAGCAAAAAAGCCTTGTGCATTGCCAAAATAAATTCTGGTGAAAAAAACGATGCCATGCCTTCCTGAGTCACAGAAGGGGAGTGTGAAGGCTTTTCAAGCGGAACAGCGTCCTTTGACGATTTCGCCTTCTTTTTATGTGGCCGTGGCTGCTCTGCTAGAGCACTGACCGGCGCTGACAATATGGCCGCCTTTCCCGCCTTTTCGGCGGGCAAAGACGGCTCGTCTACCTTTGGAAGCGGCTTGTCTGCCATGAAGAAAAAAATCCTAATTTGAACCCCCAAACGCGAAGGAAAACGGAAGAAAACAAAAAACAAAAAGCAACTCCGAAGTTAAAAACGCTGAGGAAAATACCCCGGTGCCGCTACTGAGCCCACGATTCTGAGAGGAAGAAAAAAAAATGAAGGTAACTCACCAGAGAGGAAGAAAAACTGAGCCGGTAAGGCAGTCTCGCTGCTAGCGGGAAGCACAGTGAAACCGGTAGCGCTCGGGACAGAAGAAAGAACTGGGGCCCCCAGGATCACTCTGTTGTAGGAGACGGAGGCAGTGAAAGAGGCAGGCTCTACCTCACACTGCAGGAATAATACACTCAACGTCTCTAATGCCCTTAAAGCTATAGCGCCTTTAGAAAAAAAATCTCACAGGACTATAGAGAAATCAGCTCTGCTAGAGCCAATATCAGCATGCTGAAAAAAACAAGAAAGAAAAATAACCCGCAGGTTCATTGATGAGGGAGAAAATAGAGATTCGATCCTCTTTAGCTGCTGAGGACTGAAAGACTGCTGGATTACCCTTAGGGGGAGTGGCTTCACCTCTCAAGAAAACTTGAAGTCTTCAGTCCTCAGTTGCTATAGGGGATTGACAACCCTACCTTTCCATGGACTGGCCCGGAGAAGCGATAAGGAAAGTAGTTTTAACATATAGTGCCACTCCTCCTCCCCTTCTCCCTACCCTGTCCTTTCTGAATAAAGTATAGCCAGGTATAGTTACATCCCAATCATGGTTTTCTGTGAACCATGTTTCTGTAAGTGCCACTAAATCCAAATCAGCCATTCCCACCAAAGCTTCAACATCAGGGATCTTATTTCCCATGCTACGGACATTTATACACACTGCTTTCCATATGTTAACCCTGTTACCCATTTCCATAAAGGTATTTATGTATCACCTACCTGGGGGCTTTCACCTACCTGAGGGCTTTCTTCACCCATCCCCAACAAATCTAGTTTGAAGCTCTCTTCAGTAGATTAGCCAGTCTACTACTGAAGACGCGTTGACCTTTCTTGGACAGATGGATGCCATCTCTGCTCTGCAACCCTTGGAACAGCATCCCATGGTCTAGGAAACCAAAACATTTTCAATGACGCTATCCATGCAGCCATGCATTCATCTCCAGGATGCGAGCCTCTCTGCCTTGGCCTTTACCCTCAACAGAGAGGATTGAATAGAACACCACCTGTGCACCTAACTGCTTCACCCTCTGTCCCAGAGCCATGAAGTCACTGTTGATATGTTCCGAGGTATACCTGGCAGTATCATTTGTTCCAACGTGGATTAGCAACATTGGGTAATAGTCAGTGGGCTTGATGAGTCTCGGCAAACTCTCCGTAACTTCTTGGATTTTGGCACCAGGCAGACAGCATACCTCTCTGAACATCAAGTCTGGTTGGCAGATGTACACCTCAGTACCCCTCAGAAGAGAATCTCCAACCACCACTACCCTTTGTTTCCTTCTGGTCACTGATTCTGCAACTTTGGGGTACTTGAGGTCTGGTTCTTCCCTTTCCAGGGATGCTTTCAACTCCTCCACTTCCAGGGCTGCATAATGGTTATTCAATTCAAGGGCTGGAGAAGTTGGAATGGTGATTTTGCAGGCCCTGGTGACTTGTGTCCAACCATCGACCTTCTGTTGGCACCCATCTTCTCCTCTGCTGGAGAGCTTGGTTGCTTCAAGAAGCATCTCATCAATGTACTTCTCACTGTCTTGAATGCTCCTCAGCCTCGCCACCTCCTCTCTGAGTTCCTCCACTTGTTTTCTCAGAGCTTCAGCATGCAGACACCCTGCACATGGAACCGGTCCTTCAACTGGCATTAGGACCTCTGTCTGGACCAAGGCAGAAGCTGTAACGGGGGCATCAGCTTTAGCGATACGATTTTTCCCAGCCATTCTTCTGTTCGTGGAGCTTAGGTTTCTGTTAAAGCAAAAGAGAGATTAATTAGCTTTAATAGAAAGAATTCCTTTCAGAAAATTCCCAGAAGTAAATACTCACAATTGCAGAACTCTCTCCAGAAGTAACAGTCCTCTTTTTTGGTCCTTCAAGAAGGATGCTTGGATGCCTAGGGAGAGGAATGGCCAGCAGAAGAAAGGAGGTGATAGTGCCGCTGTATAAGTCTTTGGTGCGACCTCATTTGTGTGCAGTTCTGGAGACCGTACCTTCAAAAGGATATAAACAGGAAGGAATCAATACAGAGGGTGACTACTAAAATAGTTAGTGGTCTTCGTTATAAAGCATATGTGGACAGACTTAAGGAACTTAATATGTATGCCTTATAGGAAATATGTATGCCTTATAGTGATATGATTGAGACGTTTAAATACCTCCGTGGCATAAATATACAGTAGGAGAGCCTCTTTCAATTGAAAGCAAGCTCTGCTATGAGGGGACATGGGATTGTGTTAGGCTATGGCCTAGCATGGCCTGCTACTATGAAAGGCCTGTAAGTTAGGCCTGGATCCTAACCCCCATTATAGCAAGAAAAGGACCAAAAATCTGTGAAAAATAAGAAAACTGTTTTAAAATGCTTAATAAGAAGTTTTCATGAATTCATAAGTCTTTTATTATTCTCATGTGTGTGAAAGAACAGAAATGTTTCAGTATATGCATTCCAGAAGCCAAAGTTAACCTTGCAGTAGAAAAGTAACGAAATTCAGAACTGTACCATTGTTCAAGCATTCCTAAAGGAGGGGGCCGGTTGCTAGGCTCCTGAGGGATTTCTAATTGGACAAATGAAGGGAATGTATAACCAATGAAAAGTTTGCATGTATCAAGTTGGGACCAATAGAAAATTCTCATGTATCAAACTGAAAAAGAGGTATAAATGGTTATGTCTCTGTATAAACCTTTGCTCAGTTCCTTTTGAAGCTTTGACTGACTGGGCCTGTGCACAATAAACTGGCTTGGACCCTGTCAATTGACTCCTGGACTTATTCATTGATTGCACTTTACCACAGCACGATGACGGTGAAAGGGGATACATTCAGGAGCGATATGCGGAAATGCTTCTTTTCAGAAAGAGTGGTGGATCCGTGGAATATAGTCTCTCAGTGGAGGACAGACTACATGGGCCATGAACAGAAAAAAAACACATGGCCTATCTAGTTTGTCCTTCCATATCAACCACTACAACAGTCCCCTTTTTTCCTTTAGAGATCGTCTGTGTTCGTCCCATGCTTCTTTGAATTCAGATACTGCCCTTATCTCTACCACCTCCACTGGGAGACTATATTCCACGGATCTACCTCTCTTTCCGTAAAGAAATATTTCCACAAATCACTCCTGAATCTATCCCCTTTCACCCTCCTCCCATGTGCCCTCATAGCAGAGCTTGCTTTCAATCGAAAGGCTCTACTCCTGTGCATTTATGCCATGGAGGTATTATGTTTCTTCTCTGTTTCTTAAACCTTACCCGACAGCCCTAACACAATATCACTAACAAAGTTGTTAAAAAGAATCAAAGCAAGGACAGATCCCTGCGGCACACCACTGGTAACTTCTTTCTCATCAGAGTGAGCTCCCGATCAACCAATTTCTAACCCAATCAATAACTTTAGGATTCATCCCCATGGTGCTCAGTTTGCTTATAAGTTGCCTGTGCGGAATGATATCAAAAGCTTGACTGAAATATAAGTACACCATATCTAGGGCTCTCCCTTGGTCCAACTCCCTGCTCACCCAGTCAAAGAAATCAATCAGATTTGTCCGACAAGACCTGCCTCTGGTAAACCCCTGCTGCTTCAGATCCTGCAATTCAGTGGACTACAGAAACCTCACTATCTTCTGTTGTAGCAGCGTTTCCAATAATTTAATCACCACAGAGGTTGACTAACCGGCTTGTAGTTTTCAACCTCATCCTTACTTCCCTTTTATGTAAAGGGACCACGTGTGCCTTTCTCCAGTCCTCTAGGACCATTCCCAACTCCAAAGAAGCATTGAAAAGGTCAGTCAGAGGAACCGCTAGAATGTCCTCACACCCTCCTTTCATATCTCTCTCAGTCTCATCTCTCACCTTCCTGCTCCCCAAAACACGCACTCTCTCTCTCCTTTCCATTCCTCTGTGTTAATCTCTCCTCTCTCTTCCAGCCTCCAACCCCATATTCAGGTGGTAGGAGTGCAACTCCCTGAGCCCCCCCCCCCTTATCCCCTTACGAATAGACTTACACCCCCATGGCCCTTTCAAAACGCTTGCTCCTATCAATGATGGATTGTATCTTTCTTCTCCTGTGGCCCCTCCAGTCACGACAAAAAAAAGCAATATGGCACTGAGCATCACGCTGAAGCAGAGGGCAATGCTCTGCTGATCCCTCCCCCTCTGATGCACATTTCCTCCTGCCAAGGGGGTGGAGGCCAGCAGAGCCTTGATGAGCGCTTCAGCGCAATGCACGGTGCTGCACTGTTTTTCTTTTTTGCTACAACAAGAAAGATGTTTCAGGGGGCCACAGGGAGAGGAAGACATTAGGGAGGGAGGAGTGGCCTAGTGGTTGGGGCAAGTTCTAATTTATATATATGCTTAGTTCTCTGTACATAGTTATTACTTAAATCAGCTGTTGCTGATTTACATTAATTCGTCCCTTTTCCCCTTTCACTACCTGTTAATGCAATGTGCAATCCTTGAGTTCTCTGTAAACCGCTTTGATTCATGAAAAGTGGTAAATAAGCACTAATAAATAAATAAAAAATAAATAAGTTGCCTTGGGCCAGGGGTTCAAATCCTGCTGGAGGACAGCAAACTCAGGCTAGAGGAACTGGGGTTTCTAGTCACACTGCTGTAGCAAAGTGCAATCAATGAATAAGTCCAGGAGTCAATTGACAGGGTCCAAGCCAGTTTAATGTGCACAGGCCCAGCAACAAAAGGAACTGGGCAAAAGTTTATATAGAGACATAACTTTTTATACCTCTTTTTCAGTTTGATACATGAGAACTTTCTATTGGTTCTAGCTCGATACATGCAAACATCTCATTGGTTATACGTTCCCTGCACCTGTACAATTAGAAATCCCTCCAGAGCCTAGCAACCAGCCCCCTCCTTTAGGGTTGCTTGAACAATGGTACAGTTCTAAATCTTGCTACATTTCTACTGTAAGGTTAACTTCGGCTTCTGGAATGCATATACTGTTACATTTCTGTTCTTTCACACACACAAGAGAATAATAGAAGACTTATAAATTCATGAAAGCTTCTTATTAAGCATCTTAAAACAGCTTTCTTATTTTCCACAGATTTTTAGTTCTTTTCTAGCTGTAATAGGTGTTAGGATCCAGGCCTAACTTACAGGCCCTTCATAGTAGCAGGCCATGCTAGCCAATAGCCTACCTTATTCCCCCCTTTGATTATTCCCACCCGTGAGTGAGGAAGGGTGAGAATTAAATCACTCATTAGTCAATCAACACATTATACTGGTGTAATAGCATCATCATCTTGGGGTATAGGATAATATCGCCACATAGCTAATACTTTCGCAGCTGCCTTCCGCTCTATAGTGTTGTCAATTGATGATGTTATCATGCGTAAGCAAAGGGGTAGGAGACAAGGGAGCAATAAGCACATGGCCAATATGAAAAGTACAATGAACAGAAGAGCTTTCAGACCACCAATCCAGGAAAACAATGAACCAAACCACCCGTCCAGCTTTAAACTGTGCCAAGTCTGGACAGGCACGAATGTCTGCTCTCTCATCTGGGTGGCTAAGTCTTCAACTACATGCCCATTATTATCAATCAGCAAACAACAATTACTTAGATTCAACTTCCCACATACCCCTCCCTCAGCTGCTAACAAATAACACAGGTACACTAAAAAAAAAATTTTTTAAACTACCTCTAATGTTTCGATTGATTTTTACGTTTTTTGCTGCGCTGAACCCAAATCTGGTAACCAATTTGCTCCATCACGTACAGATTTTTTGCTACATTGGGTTAGCAGTTTGAGGTGAACGTTTCAGATTGAGTGCGATCGAGATAAAAGTTTCTTGGATGAATTCTTTATACTAATTGTTTAGTAGTTATTCAAATAAGAATAAAGAAAATTGTAACAAGGCAGCACATAAGAATAGAGTAATGTCAACAAAACACACTGTGATGGTAGCAAAATTGTCTGCACTTAAAACAGCCACATACATGTGCACAAACATTGAGCATATAAGAGCGAGGTTAGACACAAAGCAAAGCAAAGCAAAGAAATGTGCAAAAAATGTTGTACAGGTATGTATGTAAGAATAGAAAACGCAAACCGCACCATTGCAATACATGAAGACAAACACCCAATGGTGTGAAAATAAAATTCTAATAAATGAGATCCGACACTGTGGTAATAACTAGCAAATTTTTATTTCAAAGTTTAGTAAAAACACGATATTTGTCAACACAGTTTAGATTTTAAAGTCATTCTTGGGTCAATCAATCTCCTGGTGGGCCCGTTTCTTCTTCCCCCGAATGCTTCTCTTGGTGCGCTGCTTGGCGTATTTTTCATCTGGGGTTTCCCGCAACAGCAACCAGCAGAAATCAGCCATCATAGTGGTGTTCCATCTTCCTTGGTACCTTCTCTCTGTGTCCTTGATGTCCTGGTGAAACCTTTCACCTTGTTCTTCACTGTACGCCCCCAAGTTTTCGGGAAAGTAGTTCATATGGGAGTGCAAGAAATGGACTTTCAGGCTCATGTTACAGCCTTGTTCTTTGAAGGCATTGAGCATCCTGGCAACAATATCCTTATAGTTCTCATCCCGCCTGTTCCCCAAGAATTTGAGAACAACATCCTTGAAGGAATCCCAGGCTTCTTTTTCCTTCTCAGACATCGTTTCAGCGAATGCTCCATCTGAAATGAGTTTCCTTATATCAGGGCCAACAAACACTCCTTCCTTTAGCTTTGCTTCAGAAAGTCGGGGGAACTTTGAGCAAAGGTACCGAAAGCACTCACCATCTTTTGGAAGGGACTTGATGAATTGCTTAATGAGACCCAACTTAATGTGGAGAGGTGGTAATAGAATTTTATCACGAGGTACCAAGCTCTCATGAAGAACATTTTTCTCACCGGGTCTCAAATACTCCCGAATTGGCCAGTCTTTTTTCCCCCAGTGTAGGTCGCGGGCCCGGCTATCCCACAAGCAAAGGAAGCAGGGATATTTGGTGAAACCGGATTGCTGCCCTAATAGCATGGATAGAATTTTAAAGTCTCCACAAATCATCCACTTATGCTCATCATAACGAATCTTCTGAAGAATCAGGGCCAAATTCTCGTATTTTTCTTGGAGAATAACAGAGTGAGCAATAGGAACTGAAGCGAATGTGTTGCCATTATGAAGAAGGACACCTTTTATGCTGTCTTTTGACGAATCAATGAACAGCCGCCATTCAGCAGGATCATACTTGAGTTTAAACTTTTCCATCACTCCGTATATATCGTTGCAAAATACCAAATCTTCCTCTTTGCTGAAATACTTCAAAAATTGTGTCTCGCGGTTGCGGTACCAATAAAAAGTTGTTCCTGGTGACAATAGATTTTTCTGTTTAAGCCGAGAACCTAGCAGTTGGGCAGCATCTTTTGGGAGTCCTAAATCCCGGACTAAATCATTCAATTCAGCTTGAGAGAAAAGTTCAGGTTTCGGATCTGGTTCAGTTTCAAACTCGGAAGTACTGGACTCATCGGGAAAAGCCATCTGATGAGTCTCATCATGATCAGAACCGTCCACACAAATATGATCCAAAGATTTTGGTGGTTCAGGCACAGGTACTTCGTTGCTATGAGGCATAGGCCTAATTGCTGAGGGAAGGTTGGGGTAACTTATTACGTTCTTATTTTTTAAGTTGTATCCCTTCACAATGCAAGAGCAAAAATAGCAGTCACTGCTGTGGTCTCTTTGTTCACGCCACATCATAGGTATTCCGAAACGAAATGCTTGTTTTTTACCTTTCATCCATAAGCGTAGATCTTCCTCACATGTCTTGCACACTTTGTGAGGAGCCCACGGTTTGTCTTGATCGCCTAACTTCAAACCGAAATAGGCGAAATATACTTTTTTAATAAATGCAGAAATGTTTCTCTGCCGCTTTTTCATGGTATATTCCCCACAAATAAAACAAAAACTGTCCGAAGAGTTGACGCAACCTCTGGCTCTGTGAGCCATCACAAATACACAGCACTGCAAACTACAACTGTAGTGAACCACTTCGGAATAAAGCTGGATTACGACTGAGCAAACAAAAGGTAATAATGAACTTGCAAGAAACTGAAATTTGACAGGAACGTTCATGTCGCAACCACCGTGTTTGAGCGAGCGAACGAGGCGAGGCGAACAGGAAAGAACATGCGCCAGCGCGAGTACTTGATTTAGCCCCCCGCCTCCCAATTGTCCTGTTAATGTATAAAATGAATACAAAACACTCTAAAATATCATGAGGGAGTGTTTCTAGTTAGTTAACCATTACAACCTCTATTTTGGGCCAAGAAAATAAACTGCAGTCGGCTAAAAAGAAATTATGTTAACATTCCTTATATGGGTAAGAAATCTAATTTTGCAAGAAAACGTGACGTGATGGAACATTTTGGCTATTTTTCCTGGATTCAGCACCCCAAAATCTATAGGAATCAGTTGCAAAACTGGAGGCAGTTTTTTGGTAGTGTACCTGTGTAATCTAAAGCTAAACGATTTTGATAAATGGCTGTGTGCATTTGCGTACTTTGCTTTGCTAGTAGGGTTAGTGCTTTACTAGTTTCATTGGTTATTATTTCAACAACAGCTTGCAAACGTATTATTCGATTAATCATATAAACAGGGGTACGATATCCCCAAGTCCCATCCTGCTCCCAAGTAGCAGGTCCGTAGTATGAGATGATTCTTTCTGGTGGCCATTCTTCACCATCCCATTTGTCCCATTGGCCTATTTTCAAGGCCTCCTTCAGCTGTCGACTTCTGTACACAGGATATCCCAGCAGTTCTCCCTGGGATGTAGGCAGAAGGAAAAAGGAAGGTTGTATGGTTCCCAATACACATGCGCCTCCCCAGTGATGAGGAAGTCTAGCATATGCTCGGGTTCCGCAAATCCAGTACAGTCCAGGTGGTGCTTGCCAAGAATTATATGCTGCTAGGTTAGTCCAGATGCTAGCAAGCCTAGGGAACTGGACTAGAGGATTGGAAGGTTCAGTAGCGTTGACTCCTGACCACCAAGATGTCTTCTTAGTGGTACTGTTGTAAAACCTCTGATTGAGACAGACCAGCTGCCCCACTTCCATATTAAACATTGGTCCATAACGAGAAAAACATAAATTACCCACGATGGAGTGGGCCAATACCCATTCACTCGTGGTATTGCGTATATTAGTCTGATTATATGGAACAGAATAGTTCAGTTCTTGTGCTTCCCAAGGCCATTGGTCTCCCATTTTTGTTCCTCCACAAAACAAACAGTCTGACACATGGAGACTAGAAGCAATTGCTCCGGCTAATTCAAGAAATAAGTTCTGGGAAGCAGGAGGGATTTCGAACTCTGATTTCATATCTTCATAGAAAGAGTGATGTATAAGATGGGGTGAGGATACATTGGTGTTGGTATTTAATCGTAGATATAAAATAGTCCCAGGGTCTACACCTCCTCCTGCATTTACTCAACCCAAACTTGTATCCTTGTTTCCAGTGGCTGGGATTGGCTATGAAGTGTTGTAGAGGATTACAGGCACCTGTCTGGCATTTCTTGGGGTCTGGTAATTTGATCTTCGTGAGGCTGCCTTTGCGATGATCACCGTTTTGTCCCGTCGGTGCATTCTTCCAGGTAGCAAAATATACACATTCCCACTTTGGACAAAAGTAATCATGTTTAGCTGCGGTGGTGTAGATAGTGGCTGCCGTACTTTTTCCTGTACATTTTCTCCATCCATAGGCTCCCTCTGGACACATGTATTTATCATCATGGTAGTAGGCTCACTCCCATGACCCACATCTGTAGTAAGCATTTTTGTTGATGGCATCAGAAGCATCAAAGTTCAAGGTGATAGGTTCTGTGGGATCGGTAAGAGGTTTTGTAGCACTCAGGATGGCTCAATCTTTATCATTCCAGCGTATCTCAAATGTATAGTATGATGGGTTTTGTCGAGGGATATAACAAGTCTTACTTCTTCCCTTTGTGCAAACATTCAGTTCAGTGCCCTTATAAACACTCCGGCTGACTGTTCCAGTGCAAGTATAGTAGGAATGATAGAGCAAAGTCTGAGTAACCTTTTGTCCTGTTCGGGTGATGTTTATACAGGCTATACAAGGGGGTAGAGCAAAGGTCTTTTCCAGAATTCCCAGGATCACCACTCCCACGAGGCAATAGTGGAAGAACATTGTGCTTACAGTCTCTGGAAGTTAACTGGATAGTTGAGGATGATGAACTATGCTGAATTTTCTTCCGTTTCTGTAGTGATGGTCACTTTTGCGTGACATAAATGGATGCTGAAGATTCTCTTATAAAACTGGCTGTCTCCTCAAGGTGAGTCGCAATGGAGTCTCGGGATCATGCACTGATGTCCATTGGCCAGGATCAGGTGCAGCTGCCGGCTTCACTCGACTGTGGTGGATCCAGGGTTCAAATTCTGAAACTTTCACTGCGGTGGGGGTTGATAGGATGACAACATAGGGTCCCTTCCAATGCGGCGCCAGCGGGGTCTTTCTCCACTCTTTCACCCACACGGACGTTCCTGGCTTGAAGGGATGCAGAGGCTCGGTCAGGTTGATGAGTAGTCATTCTTGCACCCACGTTTGGAATTTCTGCAAAACAGAACCTAAAGCTAATAGTTTTTGTCTAGTTATTTCAGATCCTATCTGTCTCATGTCTCCCTTTATTCCCTGCACTATGGGTGGAGGTCGCCCATACAAAATCTCAAAAGGGGAGACTCCTAAGGATCTGGTGGGAGCTGATCGTATCCTAAGAAGGGCTAAGGGGAGAACTTGGAGCCACTTCAGGTGTGTTTCTTGACAGAGCTTGGATAACTGAGCTTTCAGGGTTCTATTCATACACTCCACTTTCCTTGAGCTCTGGGGTCTGTAAGCAGTGTGCAACTTCCATTTTATTCGCAGAGCTTGTGCTAACTGTTGAGTCACTTGAGATACAAAAGTTGGACCATTATCTGACCCTATAGTTGATGGTATTCCAAATCGGGGAATGATCACATGGAGCAATACCCTAGTGACTTCTCGGGCTTTCTTAGTTCGGGTGGGGTATGCTTCTACCCACCCTGAAAATGTGCAAACTAACACTAACATATAGTGATATCCATTCACACGGGGCATTTCAGCAATGTCTATCTGTATATCACTCATGGGGGTCACCCCTACTGACTGAACTCTTGGGGGTGGAACAGGACCTTGCTTGGCATTATTTTTGGCACATATCAGACAGGGTAGGAAGAAGGGGAGGAGGAGTGGCACTATATGTAAAAACTACTATTAAAGCTTTGGAATTACAGAGCTTAAAAGGGAGAGAGGAGGCATTGTGGGTTAAACTAGAAAGAGGGAAAGAGAAATCTATTTGCATTGGTGTGATATACAGACCTCCCTCACAAGAGGAAGAGGTGGAAAGAGAGTTAATTGAAGACATACGCAGCATTGCTAGGAAAGGGGAAGTGCTACTGCTAGGAGATTTCAATATGCCAGATGTTGATTGGCACATTCCTGTTGCAGTATCATCTAGAAGTAAGGAGATCCTGGATTCTCTGCAGGGAGAACTATTCAGGCAATTGGTAACAGACCCCACACGTGAAGGGGCCATACTGGACTTGGTGCTTACCAATGGTGAAAGTGTTTCTGATGTTGTAGTGGGAGATCATTTTGCATCCAGTGATCACCAGATGGTGTGGTTCAGTATTAGGACTAGGGCTGTTAGAATCCATTCCAAGGTGAAGATCTTAGACTTTAGGAAGACTAACTTTGTGAAGATGGGCCAATACCTCAGGGAGTCGTTAGTGGGATGGGAACAGCTGGGGGATGTAGAAAAACAGTGGGCAAAGCTGAAAGGGGGTATTTTAAAGGCAACCAACCTTTTTGTTAAAATGGTAAATAAAGGCAAAAGGAACAGGAGACCGCTATGGTTTTCGAAGGAAGTAGCTGAAAAAGTGAAGAAAAAGAGGGAGGCCTTCATGAAATACAAGAGAACACAGAGAGAGGAAGACAGGCATCTGTATTTGGAAAAACTTAGAGAAGCTAGCAAAGTAGTCAAGAAGGCAAAGATTCAAAAGGAGGAGGAAATAGCCAATGCAATAAAATGGGGGGATAAGACATTTTTCAGATATATTAGTGAGAAGGGGGGGAATATGTAGAAGCTGATAAGGATAAAGCGGAATTGCTTAACAAATATTTTTGTTCTGTGTTCACAGATGAAGAACCAGGAGCAGGACCTCAGAAAACACCCACAAATAAGAACAGAAGCGAGGGACATCTTGAACAATTTTCAGAAGACTGTGTTCGTGAGAAACTAGCTCAACTTAAAGTAGACAAAGCGATGGGACCGGATGGGATATACCCTAGAATACTGAGGGAACTTGGGGACGTTCTAGCAGCTCCACTGACTGACCTTTTCAATGCCTCGTTGGAGTCGGGAGTGGTGCCAAAGGACTGGAGAGAGGCTCATGTGGTGCCTTTACACAAAAGCGGAAGTAAGGATGTGGTTGAAAACTACAGGCCGGTTAGTTTAACTTCAGTGGTGAGTAAATTATTGGAAACGCTGCTGAAAGAGAAAATAGTGAGGTTTCTGGAGTCCGGCGGATTACAGGATCTGAGGCAGCATGGATTCACCAGAGGCAGGTCTTGTCAGACAAATCTGATCGATTTCTTTGACTGGGTGACCAGGGAGTTGGACCGAGGGAGAGCTCTAGATGTGGTGTATTTAGATTTCAGTAAAGCCTTTGACACTGTTCCTCACAGGCGACTTATAAACAAACTGAGCACCCTAGGGATGGACCCTAAAGTTACTGCTTGGGTTAGAAATTGGTTGGGTGGGAGGCGACAAAGAGTACAAGTAAATGGAGCTCACTCTGAGGAGAAGGATGTTACCAGTGGTGTGCCCCAGGGATCTGTCCTTGGTCTGATTCTTTTTAACATCTTTGTTAGTGATATAGCGGAAGGGCTGTCGGGTAAGGTTTGCCTCTTTGCGGATGATACCAAAATCTGTAATAGAGTAGACACCCAGGAAGGTGTAGATAACATGAGGAGGGATCTAGCTAAGCTTGAAGAATGGTCTAGAATTTGGCAGCTGGGATTTAATGTTAAAAAATGTAAGATCATGCATTTGGGCTGCAGCAATCCAAGGGAGCAATACAGTATAGGAGGTGAAGTACTTTTGTCCACTAAAGAAGAGCGGGACCTAGGTGTGGTTGTGTCTGATGATCTTAAAGTAGCTAAACAGGTAGAAAAGGCGACGGCAAAAGCTAGAAGGATGCTTGGGTGCATACGGAGAGGAATGGCTAGCAGAAAAAAGGAGGTGATAATGCCTCTGTATAAGTCTTTGGTGCGACCTCATTTGGAGTATGGTGTGCAATTCTGGAGACCACACCTTCAAAAGGATGTGAACAGGATGGAGTCGGTGCAGAGGGTGGCTACTAAAATGATTAATGGGCTTCATTATAAAGCATATGAGGACAGACTTAAGGATCTTAATTTGTACACCTTAGAGGAAAGGCGGGATTGAGGTGATATGATTGAGATGTTTAAATACCTCCGTGGCATAAATGTTCAGGGAGAGAGCCTCTTTCAATTGAAAGCAAGTTCTGCTACGAGGGGACATGGGATGAGGGTGAAGGGAGATAGATTCAGGAGTGATATGCGGAAATATTTCTTTACGGAAAGAGTAGTGGATCCGTGGAATAGTCTCCCAGTGGAGGTGGTGGAGATGAGGACAGTGACTGAGTTCAAAAAAGCATGGGACCAACACAGAGGATCTCTAAAGGTAAAAAGTGGACTGTTGTAGTTGTTGTTATGGAAGGACAGACTAGATGGGCCTTGTGGTCTTTTTTGTCATCATGTTTCTATGTTTCTATGTTTCTATGCGGTCAGGGATCCTAGCAGTGAGATACAGAAATGGGGTCTCAGGGCTTTCTTCATGGCTGTTTTTCCATAGTGTGTGGCTTGGTGGAAAGCTTGGACAAAGGCTGGCCCTAATGCTTCAGGAATGACTGTTGGACCTGGCGGTGGACTACCTTCTGGGGGTGGAAGCACTATCAAACCTTGTTCTGTTAAGACTCCTCCCTCCTTTTCACAATAATAGTCTAACTCTCTTGTCGTGTATCGGGGTGCCCAGGAACTAAGGGGCACAGGGAATAGGGCTGCCTGCATTACAGTATCTTGAGTCCTAACTTGTCCTGTGGTGGCTGCCTTTCGGGCTGTGGCATCTGCAAATCTATTCTCTCGTGCAACTTCTCCTGCTCCTGCCTGATGACCTCGGCAGTGCATGACTG
Source organism: Ichthyophis bannanicus (assembly GCA_033557465.1). Classification (NCBI taxonomy): domain Eukaryota; kingdom Metazoa; phylum Chordata; class Amphibia; order Gymnophiona; family Ichthyophiidae; genus Ichthyophis; species Ichthyophis bannanicus. The sequence continues at coordinate 999,430,053 of CM066034.1, forward strand.
CCACTTGTTTGGGGTCCCACACAGCATCTAATAACATCAATATCTCGGGCCCATACCTAATGTCCTTACCCCCTGAGGTGATTAACCCTCGTTCTTTATACAAGGCTCCATGTGCATGCAAAGAAGTGAAAGCATATTTGGAATCTGTGTACACATTTATGTGGAGTCCTTCTCCTAATGTCAAGGCTCTAGTGAGGGCTATCAATTCAGCTTTTTGTGCAGAAGTTCCTGGGGTCAGGGCTGAGGACTCAGCTACCAGATCAAGAGTCATCACTGCATATCCAGCACAACGATGTCCATTGATGACCAGCCTGCTTCCATCTACAAAGAAAGTCCGTTCTGGGTCCTCTAGAGGGACATCGGTCAAATCAGGGCGACTTGAAAATACAGTGTCCATGGTTTCTAAGCAATTGTGGTCAGGTGGCCCAGGACCAATTGGAAACAATGTAGCAGGGTTCAGAGCTTGACTAACTTTCAACTGTATCCGAGGGTTCTCACACAGCATGCTTTGATACTTCAACATTTGTGCATTGGTCAACCAAAAGTTTCCTTTGTGTTCCATGAGAGTCAGAACAGAGTGTGGCACGGTGACTTGAAGAGTTTGTCCTAGTGTGAGTTTGTCTGCTTCGCCCACTAGGAGGGCTGTGGCTACAACAGCTCTCAGACAAGGAGGCCATCCTTTTGCCACTATATCCAATTGTTTTGACAGATAAGCTACTGGCCGTTGCCAGGATCCAAGAGATTGGGTCAATACTCCCAATGCGTTTCCTTGTGACTCATGAACAAAAAGATGGAAAGGCTTCTGAACATCTGGAAGACCTAAAGCTGGAGATGACATCAGGGCCTTCTTCAAAGTTTGGAATGCTACATCTTGTTCAGGTCCCCAATCTAGTGGGGATTTTTCCATTCCTCTGGTGGCTTCGTATAGTGGTTTTGCAATCAGGGCAAAGTTGGGGATCCATATGCGACAATATCCCACGGCCCCCATGAAGGCTCTTACTTGCCTCCTAGTGGTTGGTGTGGGGATATTACACACAGCTTCTTTGCGTTCTGGTCCTAAACGTCGGATCCCACTGGACAACTGGAATCCAAAATACTTGACTTCAGTTTGGCATAGTTGTGCTTTGGCTTTTGAGACTTTGTATCCAGCATCTTTAAGAAGGTACAAAAGTTCACTAGTAGCTTATAGGCATTCACTTTCTGAGTTGGTGGTTATGAGCAAATCATCTATATATTGAAGAAGAACCCTCTTTCCTGGGTCCACTGGGTAACTTGAGAGATCTTGATTCAGGGCAGCACTGAAGAGAGTAGGTGAATTCTTGAATCCTTGGGGTAATCTGGTCCAGGTGAGCTGACCCTGCCTTCCTGTTGTGGGGTCTTGCCATTCAAAAGCAAACAAAAGTTGACTGGTGGGGGCTAGGCGTACACAGAAAAAGGCATCTTTCAGGTCCAGGACGGTGAAGTGAGTAGCCTCCACGGGGATCAGTCCCAGGAGAGTATAAGGGTTTGGTACTACTGGGTGTATAGTTTCAACTGCATCATTTACTCGCCTTAGATCTTGTACTGGGCGGTAGTCCCCTGTCCCAGGCTTCTTTACTGGGAGAAGGGGGGTGTTTCCAAGGTGACTGACATTCCTTGAGCAGTCCATCTTTTAGTAGTTTCATCAAATGGCAATGAATTCCTTCTATGGCTGGTCAAGGGAGAGGATACTGCTTCACATGCATTGGTTCCATTCCTGGCTTGAGGGCGACAATGACAGGGGCTATGTTCTTTGCTAGGCCAAGTGGATTATCTTCTGCCCATACTTCAGGTGGGGCTATCAGGTTGGTAGGTATACAGGGACTGGGTGACTTTATTGGAGGTGCACTATAGAACCGCCATTCTTCTTCTTGGGGAACAGTAAGCACCATTAATCCAGCAGGCTTTGGGTTCACAGTCATTTTCATTTCTCCCCCTTCAGCAAAGGATATTTGGGCCTGGAGCTTGGCAAGCATGTCTCAGCCCAGTAGTGGAATTGGGCACTCAGGCATATACAAGAACTGGTGCGTTATCTTCTGTCTCCCTAGTTCACACATGCGGTTCTGCAAGAATGGTTTTGTGGCTTTATTTCCAGTGGCTCCTATAATGGTGACAGATTGTGAGGACAGTGGAGCTACTGGCTTGGCTACTACTGAATGTTCTGCTCCTGTATCTATCATGAATTCCATGTATTGGTCCCCTATCTTTAAACTGACCATAGGTTCCTGGGGACCCAGGGTGAACTTGGAGCCCGGTCTGGCCTAGTCTTCATCTATGTCATCCAGGTTATAGCCCGTTGCTACTGCCACTCCCTCAAGGGCTTCTTCCCTCTCCTGCTGAAACTGTGTTCGATTCATTCCTCCTCTCCTTCGAAATCTTCTTCCGGGCCTCCAGGGACTCCCTCCTCCCCTTGCAGGGGCGGAGTCCAGATGCGGGCACTCATTTCTCCAATGTCCTTCTTCCTTGCAGTAGGCGCACTGATTTGCACCTAATGGAGGCCTGTCGCTTCCGCGGCCTCTTCCACATCCTCTGGTCCTTTGATTAGGAATACCTCCTCCATGTCGTTCGGTTATAGCAGTAGCAAGAGGATCTGCCTTCTTCTTCATCTTTCATTCACTTTATCTGTCTCATTCATTTTCACGATTCACAAATACTTTCTGAGTGACTTCCATTAACTGAGCTGTGGACCGCAAATCCATCCAATTTCTGTAATTTTCGCTTTATGACTCTCTGGGACTGACTAACAAAGGCCGCATTTACCATGCGTAAATTTTCCTGAGCGGCGGGATCATATGGGGTATACAGTCTATAAACTTCAGACAACCGCTTATGAAAGGCTGCTGGGCTCTCATCTGGACCCTGAAGAACTTCCGATACTTTCCCAATATTCATGGCTCTCTGGCCTCCCTTCTTCAGGCCCTGCACTAAGGCCTGCGAAATCTGGTTAAGGCCGCCGCCCCCCTTTCTTCGTTCGGGTTCCACCCGGGATCTTCGCTGGGATATTCTGCAGCAGCTGCTTGTGGGGGATTTATTTCCCCCCTTTCTACAGGGTTCTCTTCTAACCACCGGAGGGCTGCTTGCCCGATCCGGCCTCGCTCCTCAGTGGTGAAGAGGGTGGACAGGAGCTGGCGACAATCTGCCCAGGTAGGCTGATAGGTTTGCATAATGCTTGACATTAATTCTGTTAATTCCTGGGGCTTAGCTGTGTAGGAACCATAATGTGTTTTCCAATTTAATAGATCTGTGGTAGAAAAGGGTACATAAACTAAACTGCTTGGTCCTGGTGCCATCTGGCCCTGATCATTCAAAACAGGAATTCCAGGTACTTGGCGTAATGGCATTAGGTGCCCTGCTTTATCCTTCTTCTTGGGAGTTACGCTACTTAAATCATAAGGCTCCCGAGCACTAGTCTCCTTGGTGGGTGACCCTGAACTGGCAGGAGTGCTTCCGCTCTCTATTTCATTGGAGGACTCGAGTCCCCCTGCTGTGCTTGGGCCTGACCCAGAACTCTCACTCGGGGTAGGGTGCTTCTTGGGCTGTTGCTTTGGTATTTTCTGGGGCTTCCCATCGGGCTCTACCTCAGGTTGCGGGGCTGTGGGGACTATTTTCTGTGGGTGCCGGGGTAAACTATCCAAGATATCTGAGGACTCTGGGTCAGCATACACAGGCTGCTTCGCTTCCTTAGCCTTTTTGGTTCCCCTAGTAGTAGCTACAAATATTTTACAGTGCTCCTCATAACAGCGCTTCATCCATGAGGGCTGCTTTTCACATGCATTTAACCAGGAATCTATATAGGGGAAGTGGTCAGGGTACACCCTTAAAATAAGCTGATGAAGTCGTAAAACTGTCTCAAAATCAAAGGTGCCCCCTCGGGGCCATGAAACAGCTAATGCGGGCCATTCCCTTTCACATAACATTTTTAATCTGGATGGGGTCATTTTTATACCATAATCGCCTGAAAATCCTTTATGGAAATTCATGATCATACATGCCAACGGCGTGTGCGTGGACTCCGTCCCTCCCATCTTGTGAACGCACCTACCTACGCTTCCTACGTACTCAACGTACCTGCGTACATTACGTACCCTATGTCCCTACGTACACGTAATGACGTACAAGACAACGAACAATAAGGATAGGTAGTATGGCTGCAGGTAAGGGGTCCGTACAGCCCACAGAACACTGGGGGGGGGGGGAAACACCACTCGCTTCCTCCTGTTTGCGACCTGGGCGCGGTCGCCCAGCCAGGAACTGCGCTACTTAGGAGTCCGCTCTCGCTCGGTCTGTATTTCAAGACCTCTCACTCACACGCAAACATATTTCAACAAAATATCATATTTCAATATTTCAAGTGCCCAGGTTTTCTGACTAACTGACTATTCCAAACAAGAAGGGTCGATGGCTTCGGCTTCCGCTTTCCTTACACGGAGCTTACTAGGACCGCCCTTATGGGAGGTGATCAGGCTCCCTTGTCTCGCGCATACTCATGCGAGATTTCCCAGATTTCCCAGTTAGTCTATACCAAATATACCAAATCAGTCTTGCGCACGCAAGACGCTGTCCCAGGTTGTTCTTTCTGATTATCAAATCACAAAAGGTCTACTCACCGGATCCGGTCCCCAATACCACACCAGCTTCTGAGTTGGAACCTGGACTCCTCCGGGTCGGAGGTGTTGGCGAGCTGGACCCGATGGCCCGCCAAGGCAGGCGGAACCCTCTCCGGCACAAAAGGGCCGGCGGCGCCTGAGGTCTCCCCCGCGGTCGGACAGACACGGTTCCAACCGGACCAAACCTCAAGGCGAATTACGTGGATTATCCACTTGAATACCATTTACCACTCGCACTTCCCGGCCAACGCACCAAGAATATGCTGTGGCAAAGTGCAATCAATGAATAAGTCCAGGAGTCAATTGACAGGGTCCAAGCCAGTTTAATGTGCACAGGCCCAGTCAGTCAACTCATTGTTCCTCGGTCTCCCTAAAAATCAGGTAACCAGACTCCAAAGAATACAGAACACTACCGCACGTCTTATTACACATTCCTGTCTCCGAGATCATGTCACTCCTTTGCTCTTTCGTCTTCACTGGCTGCCTGTTCCATTTCGTTCTCAATTTATGTTGCTGACTCTGTTACATAAAGTTTTCCTCAACAGTACCCCATCATATCTGGCTGATCTCCTTTCTTTTCACTCTCCTAGGCATACACCTCGTTCTTTCCACCTTAACCGTCTCACTCTTCCTCCTCCTTCCCATGCCCATCTGCAGCTCACCCGCCTCTCTGCTTTTTATTTTGCTGGTCCTGCTCTCTGGAACTCTCTTCCTTCTTCTCTCCGCCTCGAACCACAATACGCCACTTTCAAGCAAAACCTGAAGACCCACCTATTCTCCTTAGCATTCAATGTCCCTTCTCCTTTTGTATGAGTCCTACCCCTTCTTGTACTTTGAGTCTGCCTTCCGTGTCTTGTCCCGTCCCTATTATCTTTTTCTTTTCTGTCCTTTTATAATTTTGTACATTTCCTTTTCTTTTACCGGCCTTGGCCAATTTTTATGGACTTTTTATTATTGTACACCGCCTTGATTGGAATTAGAAAGGCGGTTTTTATCAAATGATTAAACATAAACATAAACATAAAGCAACAAAAGGAACTGAGCAAAAGTTTATACAGAGACATCTTTTTATACCTCTTTTTCAGTTTGATACATGAGAACTTTCTATTGGTTCTAGCTCGATACATGCAAACTTCTCATTGGTTATACATTCCCTGCACCTGTCCAATTAGAAATCCCTCCGGAGCCTAGCAACCGGCCCCCTCCTTTAGGGTTGCTTGAACAATGGTACAGTTCTAAATCTTGCTACATTTTTACTGCAAGGTTAACTTCGGCTTCTGGAATGCATATACTGTTACATTTCTGTTCTTTCACACACACAAGAGAATAATAGAAGACTTATAAATTCATGAAAACTTCTTATTAAGCATTTTAAAACAGCTTTCTTATTTTCCACAGATTTTTAGTTCTTTTCTAGCTGTAATAGGTGTTAGGATCCAGGCCTAACTTACAGGCCCTTCATAGTAGCAGGCCATGCTAGGCAATAGCCTACCTCAACACAGGTGCTCCTTGTGGCCTTGGGCAAGCCACTTAACCCTCTGTTGCCTCAGGTACAAAACGAGATTGTGAGTCCACAAGGCAAATATATACCGTACCTGAATGTACACCATTTTGACCCAGTGAAAAGCAGTATATATATATATATATATATATATATATATATATACTGTATATATAAGCATTGCTAAATGTTAAACAGGGGAGGGGAAGAGGGAGAGAGAGAGAGATGCCTTGCTGTGACTGACAGTGAGGCTTCAGCTGCTTGTTTGAGGGAGCAAGGCCTCTCTTAGCATGGGGCCAAGTGCAGACAACATGACCAAACATGCCTAGAGCCAGCCCTGAGATCCAAAACATCAAATTGAAACATGTTGCATTAACAGAAGAAAACCTTAAATGTATATGCTTCAATAATAAATTTTAAATAGAAGCAGGACCACAAAACTGCAAAGATAGTGTAAATGACGTGCAAAGAATAAATAAATAAATAAATAAATAAATATCTGGGAGTCCTTCAGGGTTGGGCCATGCCAGAGGCCTGGAGAGGTTCCATGTCATTGACTGGGGCGGAAGTGGATGCCGGAGGTGCGAAAGGCCTGGTACAATGCTGCGGTGGGGCCTGGGCTGCTACAGATCACAGCGTCAAGAGAACGGGGAGGGGAGGGAGGGGGCCAGGAACAAGGCTGTGTAGTTTTGGGAGGCTCTCAGTGAAAGAGGCCCTACTGCAAAGTCCCAGTTGTGAAAACAAAAGATGCAACCATGAAAAAAGCAGCACTTTGCAGCCTTGATTGCAGCTGAGCAGTGCTGGGACAGCTGGAGGTGTGCACGCTGAGCCTGTCTATTTAAAGGGGCCAAGCGCAGAGTTTTAAAAGTTTTAAAAAAGCAAAGAGATCCACAATCTGTGGTGAGGAGATGCCAGGAGGGCTCAAGTGCAACACAGCACTGTAATTAGTTTTAAATGTAAAGGGGCAGTGGTCCCAAAATTTGTGAAAGTTGGGCTGAGGGTGACCTATGCCCTGTACAGACTCCTTGAGGGTTGGGGGGGGGGGGGGGGGTGGAGGAGAGAAGGGCAGAGATACAGCCTGTGAATTTTTAGCACAAAAGTTAAAGGACTAGTGCCCTATTTAGCAAAGGTGAGAGCAGTGTAGTGAAAAGCTTGTAAGTGGCAGCTAGTCACCCAAGGGAGACTAATAGGGTCATAAGTGATGGCTAAACTTAGATCTGAGGGATCAGGACACAGGAAATAGAGTTTAAAGTAAAAAAAAAAAAAAAACTGTTATAGAGCCACAAAGTCACTATAATAGAGCTGGGCTGCTGCATTACGGGGGATTAAATGGGTATGTTGGGATCCTGAGGAGGATTAAAAACTTATAAATGATATTTTCTCATTTCTTAAGAATTACAATGCATATTTTATTTAAAATATATGGTTTCTATTAAGGCCTATGGCTGTTGCCACAGAAACAGCTCTGAAATATCAAACATTCCAGTCACCTCAGTTGTGGAATCCCAAGACAGCAGGGAAGCCAAAACCTGATGCCTGATTGGTGGGGCCTCGGCGGCGCTATGGCAATGCTATAGCAACGCTCCAAAGTCATTCCATGTCCCTGGAAACCAAGATGGATCTTAGACAGAGACCAGTGGCATCTTCTTAAATGATGCAGACCCGTCTTTAAATGGAAAAGCACTTGAGGCCTGCAGAAATTGGAAATTTGTCAAAATTGTGATTTTAATCTATTTGTGAGAGAGGGAGACAGTGTATTAAAATTAATTTAAGCAGCTCTATGACAAATTTGTAGCTATAGGAGTGGTTGTTAAGTTTGAATGTATCTGAGTGGAATGGCTCAATAACATTTTAAATGAAGGCTGATATCAAGAACTCAGCAGGGTGTAATTATGGTTTAGGCACATGATATACCACCCTTTACTATAAGTATCAGAGTGGTTTACAGATAGAGTTTAACAACCACTTTTTATTCCCTTGTCCCCAAAGGGCTCACAATCTAAGTGCACCTGAGGCAATGGAGGGTTAAATGGCTTGTCCAAGGCCTCAAGGAGTGACCATGGGTCTAGAGGCCCCAGTCCCTTGACCTGAAGCTATTTGTCCCTAGGTAGGACCTGAATCCCTGGCCTTCTGCCTGAAGGAATCTGTCCAAACCACTGAGCCACTCTTCCCTGCTTTGCTTTGTTCATTCCCATATTGAGTCTGTCCAGGAGAGTGGCCAGGAGGGTCTCAACACCATGCTGCTATTAGCTGAGGGGAGCGTAGGAGTCGATGTGATCTTGGATTTGTTGTTGGACTATCTTCTCAGTTATCTTAGCCAGGAATGGGAGGCTATGGGCCTATAGGAATTTATGTCGCGTGGGTCCAGTTTGTCATTTTTTAGTAGTGGTCTTACAGTGACAGTTTTCAGGGATTATGGTGTCAGACCTATGGTAAAGGAGAGGTGTACGATTCTGGAAACCTGGTACAAAGACAAGCCTAAGCTAATAATGCAAAGGCTGAAAGGCTTTGCTAGAGTGGCTGGAGGTGTTTGCTATTTAAAACTGGCATCAAACATAGCACTGAACAGAGCAGTTTACTAAAGTTTGCCAACTGGCTGAGACCCCAGAACAGTGGGAGTGTGGTCTGGTCTCTGGTTAGATAGGGGATCAGAAATGATCCTTTCTTTTAAACTAGACAGGGACAGTGTCAAGAGTAGGGAGGACCTGGCACTTAAAAACAAACAAACTAACTAAATCTTGTGGCTGAAATAAACCATAAATTACTAGTTTCACAGGGTTTTGCATTTTTGGTTTATTGAAGACTACTGTAGTAGGAAATTGCCTGCAAAGGTGAAGATGAAGAGCAGACCACTGGGTACATGAGGACAGCCTGAAAGCATCAGGACTACGCAAGCTTCAGGAGGGAGTTAAGTGTGCACACAACTTTTCACACACACTGGCCAGTGATTGGTTTTTGTTTTTTAGAAAGAGGAAATGGTTACCACACCCCTTGATTAGGCCATATCTTGGCATTCACCGAGTGAAAATGTTCCACGCAATGGCTGCCAACCATCACCATCCCCACTCTCCGCCCCGATCCCTCCTCACCACCCCTGCACCATGCAAAGACCAGATATCACAGAAAAGTGCCTGAAATATCTGATTTTCACACACATTAGCTGCTACCACAGGCTGAAAATCTGCTTTAGGCCCGCTGTAGCTGCTAACGCCCTTTAGTAGACATACGTAAAAGAGTTACAAATACTCCAAAGAAGGCACAACCTAAATTTATTTCTGGATATAGCTGGACTACTAGGTCCAGAGAAAATATTTCCTTCAATTAAGAGCCAAAGTTTTATCCACTGGGGTATCCTTCTAGCTTACATTTCAGTGTAAATGTGTGATTATTTTCCAAGGAATAAAATATATGTTCTTTGATCCTCTTCAATTAGAGGGTGATTCAGTACTGGGCATGTCCGGGCAGTCTGGACTTGCAGAAAATGTTTGGGGCCAAGTTGTACCCAATTCTGCAACCACAGGAGCTGTATGTTCTGCGGTTGCAGAATCAAGGCATTTGGATGGCTCGGTGTGCACAGCATTCTAAGCCAGGATGCATCCAAGTGCCTACCCATCCCTATATTTCAAAGTTCCGACTGGTGTGCCCATGCTGTAGTGTCCCATTGCCATGGCACTTGCACGTCCAACCTGAGAGCCCAAAGGACAGGGGCAGCCTGGGTTGGAATCAGGCGGCAGAGGTTCTCCCGCGGCAGCCCTGTTATTTTGGGGGGCTGCATGCTCCAATTACACAGGTACCCGGCACTTATTCCCGGCACCTTTGAGGTGTAATAAGCCAGGCTTCCAAACTGGGGCCGCTGGTCATACAGAGGCCCGACCTGAATGGACTCTGTATGTCTGGCCACTTTGATCTGCCTCCATGCCACCCACTCCCACCACCGTCCAGTACTCCCTGCACAAAAGCCTTGTACGTGCAGGGAGAATAAAGGACAAATCGGGAGCAGCAGCTAGGCACAGGTTTTATGTCCAACCCGGTCATACAACCGTGCTATTCGGGCCTCTGGATCTATCCCTTAGAGGACTTTCTGAAGGATAAGTAGTAGTCAGCTATTTGCTGTAGAATCTCTATGGATTGAAATTCCATGTAAAAAGGGAAAGACGATGGCAGTGGGGGTGTACTATCGACCGCCTGGCCAGAATGATCAAATGGATGATAAAAAGAAAAGAAAAAAAATTACAAATACTTACCTGAAACCTGGGAAGTACTAGAACCTGTAGAAAGAGAAAAATACATTAAACTAAAGAAACAAGTTTTAGGTAATATCCATTGCATGCCCCAGGACACGCATTGTGGAACCTATGTGCCTCTTTGGAACTTGGATTGGTCACTGTTAGAAACAGGATACTGGGCTTCTGGACCTTGGTCTGAGCCAGTAAGGCATTTCTTATGTTCTTATGTAGTAGACTAGTATGATACAAAGGCACATCTTTACTAAACCATGTTAGCTGTTAATGCAGCAGATTGCACTTGCCAAGTGTGCCACATGAACAGATGATGCAGGGCAAATGCACATAGCACAGATATGTATGCACTATCTGCAGAATGCATGTTAGATGCATGTGTGGGCAGGATGAGGGTGGAGAGTGAGTATGTCCTACTGTTCCATGTAAAAGTTGTTCAAATTGTTGATTGTAAATCGCCCCTGATCTCTGGAAGGGGCGGTATAGAACTAAATAAATAAATAAATGTCTGCACTGTGGGGTTACTGCTGGCATATTCAGTATGTGGTTACTGTCAGTTCCATATTGTTCCTCCAGTCCATTCCAGATGCATGGGTTATTTCCCATTACCAGCAAATGGAGACTAAGCAATTCAGGCTTTGATGATGTCATGGTATAAGGACTCTCTGCAAACATTCTCAGCCCAGTATTCTCAGTCTCCAGCAGATGGTGATGAGCTCCTGTGCAGTCTAGACTCCACTGAAGGGCTTTAAAAAAAGAATCTTAACTTATCTTGAAGAGAAGAGAGATGGAGTTCCTCCTTTGACAACTGATGCTGTTTGGTCAGCTAAGGTTTTTTTTATAGGTGTTAAACCTGGTGGTCCACGTCCCTCCTCCTCTGTGATGTGTGCCTTACTTCACTGAACTGAGGTAATTTTGCCTTGAACCCTCATTCCTATATTTAGGTAAAGGATGGGGCTTTTTGGCTGTTGGCTCTTTAAAGGCTTTTACTGACTGCCACTTTAAAAAAACAAAGAAAAAGTAAATGAAAACAGTGTTGGCTTCGTTTAGCAGGCAAGCTCTGACAGCCGTTGCAGCTGACGGTATCTCTGATGCTGGCTTCTCCGTGGTGAGTTTTGATTTTATTTACTTTTATTTTCTTCTCTTCTTTTTCACTGTTGCATTTTTCAGCATCAGGATTTTCAGCAGTTAGGCAATGCCATCAGGGAATTTTATTTGTATCGCATGTGGGACCTGACGGGGGTTGTAGTCGGTGGTGGGCTTTTGCTGCGCTTCTGAGCAGGAAGGCTGGACGGAAGAGGAGGTGCTCAGAGCAGTAAAATCCTCCTCAGGGGGAGCTGCCATTTTGTTGAAGGACTCTGTGGAACAGAGTTTTAAACCTTCCTCTCAGACTCAATTCCCATAGTTTTGGCGGGAACTGCGACTATGTTAACTCAGCCGGAGCTTCTATTGTAGTCCTCTGTGGGGAGACAGGATTCAGTTCCCGCTCCTGCTGGAGGTTTATCACTTTGAGAATTTGCTTCTAGAAGTACTACTGTTGCTCCTTTTTTGCCAGATTTTGTTTTGCTTCTTCCCTAGGCCTATTGCATAAAGCAGGGCTTAGTGGAGAACTCTGTTTCTAAAACTGCCGTTTCAAATTTGAGGGCGTCCTTGTTAGAGTCACAGCACAGTTCTGTGCCAGACTCTCTGGGACTTGCTCTCAAATGCCACTGTTTGGAGGATGGGGCTTGGGAGGATCAAGCATCGATCCTCTCAGGTGTGTTGGAAGACCCTCTTGAAGGTCCTTCTGGGCTCTGGGGTGAGACCTCTCTGGCGGATCTCGAGGAAGGGGAGATTACTCCAGGGGTGGACCCCAATATCACTAGAATTTTCAAACATTAACAGTTAGCATCCTTCATTATGCACTCATTGGCAGTACTCAGGATGCCTCAGGATGCCATAGCAAGTGATATGCCTCTGGAATATCCTCTTTTGCATGGTATACAGACCTCTCAGACATCCTTTTCGGTTCATAGCATCATAAGGCAGATGACTGAGGCAGAATTGGAGCTACTGGAGGCTGGCTTGCTGGCAGGAAGGGCTATGTCTCACTTGTATCCAATCCTGCAGGTGGAAAAGGACCTCCTTAAGTTACCAAAGGTGGATGCCCTCATTACAGCAATGACTAAAAAGACAACCATTCTCGTCGATGGAGGAACAACTCTAAAGGATGTTCAGGATAGGAAACTAGAATATCTCTTAAAGCAGGCATTCGAGATCAATGCCTTGGCTCTACAGGCCTCCATTTTTGGAGCTTATGTGCCGTGATATTGTTTAAGATGGGCCCAAGTCTCAGCAGGTGTCATTGGAGGCCACTAGGTTGGAATCTGGTTCCGGGTATCTGACAGATGCCTTTTATGACTTGGTTAGAGCTTCTTCCAAATGCATGGCATCGGTCATCGCCTCAAGGCATTTTCTGTGGTTATGTAATTGGTCAGCGTCAACAAGCACCCCTTCAAGGATTAGCTCCTATTCAGGGAGACTTTGAATAAATTGGTTAAGGACTGGTGAGATTAAAGGGGCCATACTTCTGGAGGACAAGCCTAAGAGTGCAAAGTCTGTGGTTCTACTGAGAGGTCATTTCAGGGATTTTTGTCGTTTTCGCACTATCTGCTTTACTCAGTTTCAGAGAACTTTCTATCCCTCCTGTGGTCAGTCCTTTTGGAATAGTCAGTGGGCAGGTAGAGGCTATTATTCTGGGACTGGAGCCTGTTCTAAAAAGCCACAGTGAAGTAAGGGGAGCCCAGGCAGGGTTGATTCTGGTAGATGCCCAGCTGCAACATTTTTACTCCGCCTGGGTCCAGATTACCTCTGACCAATGGGTTCTAGAAGTTATATGCAAAGGATACGCTCTCGAATTGGCATGGCCTTTCTCTGACACCTTTATGTTGTCCCTCTTCAGGGTTCCATTCACGATAGAAACGGTATCAGAGATGCTCCAAAGATTGATTCAGTTGGAGGCAGTGGTGGAAGTCCCCTCAGACCAATTCAGTCAAGGTCAATGCTCCATTTATTTTGTGGTTCTCAAAAAGGAGGTTTCTTTTTATCCAATCCTAGATCTCAAGTATATCAACATAGCTTTGCAAGTTCCCCAATTTCACATGGAAACTCTGCGACCGGTGATAGTAGCATACGAAAGGGTGAGTTTCTAACTGCTCTTGACCTTACAGAGGCTTATATGCATATTCCTATTCACCCAGAGCATCAGCGTTTTCTGTGGTTCACAGTACTGATGTGTCACTTCCAGTTTGGGGCTCTACCATTTGGTCTAGCAACAGCTCCTCGAACCATTACAAAGGTCATGGTGGTAGTAAAGGTTGGTCTTCAGTATGAAAGTATATTAGTGCACTCCTACCTGGATGATTGGCTGATCAGTGCAAAATCTTTGAATACAATTTCTCCAGAAGGTAGATTGGGTGATCAACTTCACCAACAGCAAGTTGGAACCGACTCAAGATCTCATCTATCTCGGCGCCCATTTTGACACAAACGCTTGGTGTCTCTTCTGCTAGAGCAAGCAAGCAAAGTGCAAACCCAGGTTCAGCAGTTCTTTCAGATGGAAGCGCCTTTGGTGTGGCATTACCTACAGTTGTTGAGTTCCATGGCAGCTATCTTAGATATGGTATCTTGGGCCAGAGCCCATATGCGGCCTCTGCAAAAGGCTTTTCTGTCACATTGGTCTCCACAGCAGCACGCTCTCTCGAGAAGGTTGCCATGTCCCCAGGGCACAAGGGTGAGTCTCTGCTGGTGGCTAGCCTCCACAAATCTATTGGCAGGGATGCTGTTGGAGCCTCTTGAATGGATAATGGTAACCACCAATGCCAGTCTTTCTGGGTGGAGAGCACATTGTCTGTCAAGTAGCCCAAGGTCATTGGTCTAAGGAAGAGAGCACTTGGTCAATCAATCATTTGGAGATGTGGGTGGTATTTCTAGCCCTATAGTTCTTTCTCCCACTCATACATAACAAAACTGTGAGTGTCTGCTCAGACAACGCCACTATGGTAGCTTATATCAATCATCAAGGCATAGAAACAAAGAAAAATGATGGCAGAAAAAGACCACGTGGCCTATCTAGTTTGCCCTTCCATATCAACTACAATAGTCCCCTTTTTTTCCTTTAGAGATCTTCTGTGTTTGTCCCATGCTTTCTTGAATTCAGATACTGTCCTTTTTAAGAGACCGCATAAGGGTAAGGTGGCACAGGAAGTGAAGTTCTGGAGGAAGAAATAGCTCCACACCTGTATTGGGTGGAGACAAATCTTCTGGCACTGTCGAAGGTGCACATGGCTAGAACAGAGAATGTGCTAGCCGACTTCCTCAGTTGTCATCAGTTAGATCCGCAAGAATGGTCTCTCAAAACTTCAGTGTTTCACTGCATAGTTCACCCCTCAGGCACACCAATCATGGATCTGACTGCGTCTGCTTCCAATGCCAATGGACTGCTTCTTCAGCATTCAGAGAATGGATATCCAAGAGTATGGACAATGGTGCAGTCATGGCCGAGGAGCAGTCTCTTCTATGTAGTTCCTCCATGGCCTCTGATCTGACGTCTGCTGCATAGAATAGAAGCATATCGAGGTCTGATGATCCTGGTAGCATCAGATTGGTCTCGGAGGCCTTGGTATGCAGATCTTCTACAGTTGACAGTGGACAGGCTATGGCATCTTCCGGCAATGAACAAATCTTCACTTTCAGTGTCCCATTGTGATGCCACAAGTGTATCGATTCTTGCTTGTGGCTTGGCTCTTGAAAGGGTTAGATTAAGGAAGAAGGGCTACTACTACTACTACTGCTGCTGCTAATGACCATTTGTATAGCACTACAAGAAGTACACAGTGCTGCGAAGACATGCAAAATACAGTCCCTGCTCATCAGAGCTTACAATCTAGGTAAGATAGACAACACAGTAGCTGTAGACAGGGATACATCTAGGGGCAATGGTAAGGAAATACAAAGGAGATCAGGTGAGTCAAGATCTGAAAATAGCAGTGAAGAGTTGAGTTTTCATCCTGGATTTGAAAAGGGTCAGAGAAGGCGTACAGACTCAGGTATCAGGTGAAAGGAGCGAAGTCTGGAGTTAGCAATAGAAGAAAATGGCACTGATAGAAGCGATTTGCCAGAATAGTGGAGTTCCCAAGAAGAGGTGTAGGGAGCAATAAGAGAGGAAAGGTAGTGAGGAGTTGCAGAGTGAATGTACTTATAGGTCAGCAAGAGAAGTATGAACTGGACACTGAAATGGATAGGGAGCCTATGAAGTGATCTGTGAGGAGGGATAATATGAGCATGATGAGGCTGAAGGAAGATTATCCGCGCAGCAGAGTGTTGAACAGAGGGTTTAGGGGGAAAAATAAGAAGCTCAGTTTTGGTCATGTTCAATTTCAAGTGGCAATGAGACATCCAAGCAGCAATGTGAGAAAGGCAGGCAGAGATCCTGGCCTAGATTGCTGGAGAGATTGCAGGTGTAGAGAGGTAGATATGGGAGTCAACAGCATAAAGATGGTACTGAAAACTATGGGAAGAGATGAGTGCACCAAGAGACTGGGTATAGAGAGAGCCCAGAGCCCTTAAAACCAAGCGAGGACAGGGAATCAAGGAGAAGGTTGTGGTCAACAGTGTCAAAAACTGCAGAAAGGTCAAGAAAGATGAGGATTGAATAAAGGCCCTTGGATTTTGCCAGGAACAGGTCACTGGAGACTTTGGCAAGAGCCATTTTGGTAGAATGTAAAGGACGAAAGACAGATTGTAGAGGATCCAGAAGAGCTTGAGAGGAGAGAAAGTTGAGGCAACAGCGGTGAACTGCATGTTCAAGTAGTTAGAAACAAAGGGAAAGAGGGAGATGGGTCGATAGCGAGAAGGACAAGTAAGGTCTAGTGAGGGTTTCTTGAGGAGAGGATTGACCACAACATGCTTGAATGTTGCAGGGAAAGTTGCAATGGAGAATGATAAGTTGAGAATATGAGAGATGGAAGGGACTACTGTATAGGAGATGGAGCTAAGGAGATGGGTGGGAATAGGATCAGAGGAGCAGGTAGCGAATTTGGATGAGGAAAGTAGTTGAGTGGTTTCCTTCTCAGAAATTATAGAAAAAGAAGAGAGGGTAACCGAGGCAGGGAGGAAGTTGGGAGTGAAAAGGAGTAGGAGGGGAAGTAGCTGGCCTTGTGAGGAATTGGAGTGTGATCTTGTGGATTTTGTCAGCCAGGGTTTGGGCAGAAAGGGAGGGAGGGGTCAGAGGCGAAGGCACCTTAATGAGAGAGTTGAGTGTTGCAAAGAGACAGCGAGGGTCAGGGCTACTCGGCTCAGGTGATTTCTACCTTGATGCAACTCATAAGCCTCAACATCTTTGTATTATATTAGGATTTGGCGGATTTTAGAAGAATGGTGTTCAAGACCACGGTCAGCAGGGGCGGTCGACTTCAGTGCCTGAGGAGCTCACTTTCTGAAAACAGGTTTAGATAAAGGTCTTGCATTGAATTCATTGTGAGTGCAAGTGGCTGCTTTAACCTGTTATCTTGGTCATGTGCAAGTGGTGTCTTTAGCCTCTCATCCAGATATCTTGCGCAATCTGTACATTGATCAAGAAGCAACAGTTCGAACAGAACAAAGAGAAACAGAATGGTTTAAAATAAGCAAAGGTGTAAGACAAGGCTGCATACTTTCCCCCTACCTGTTTAATTTATATGCAGAACAAATCATCAGAGAAGCAGGATTGTATGAAGACAACAGAGGTGTGAAGATTGGTGGAAGACTCATCAACAACCTTCGCTATGCTGATGATACTACATTACTGGCTGAAAGTGAAGATGATCTGAAACATTTGCTTCTCACAATCAAAGAACATAGCCTCAAAATGGGCCTGCACCTTAATGTAAAGAAGACAAAGATCATGACAACTGGTATAATCAACAGGTTCATCTTTGAAGGAGAAGAAATTGAAATTGTGAACAACTTTAACCTACTTGGATCAACTATCAATAAAGAAGCAACAAGCAGTCAAGAAATCAGAGGACGCATTGCTCTTGGCAGAATGGCTATGAAAGACCTAGATAAGATTCTCAGGAGCAGAGATGTCTCTCTCCATACAAAGATTCGACTTGTTCAAGCCATGGTATTTTCAATAACATCATATGGATGTGAAAGCTGGACAGTAAAAAGACAGACAGGAAGAAAAATTGATGCCTTTGAATTATGGTGCTGGCGGTGAATACTGTGTATACCATGGACTGCCCAAAGAACAAACCAGTCGGTACTAGAGGAGATCAAACCTAAGCTTTCTTTAGAAGCTCAGATGACAAGACTTTGACTTTCATACAAGAAAGACATCATGCTTGGCAAGATAGAAGGTCAACGCAAAAGAGGAAGGCCAGCAATGAGATGGATCGATACAATAACAGCAGCTACGGGTACCAGTCTGTTAAACAATGAGCCGCCTGACTGAAGACCGAACACAATTTAGGATAGCTATCCATAGGATCGCCATGAGTCGACTCCGACTCAACGGCACTTAACAACAACACCAGATATAGTCAGTTTTCTCAGGGCAGTCAAGCGTCCGCCGGTACATCCGCTAATGCCACCATGGGATCTCAGTTTGGTTTTGTCGACTCTTTCTGGTCCTCCCTTTGAACCTCTGAGCGAGGCTTCCTGCTGAAAGCAGTGTTTCTGGAGGCTATCTGCTCAGCTTGGAGAATCTCAGAGCTGCAAGTGTTGTCATCCAGGGAACTCTTCCTTGTGATGTCAGAGGAGAAAGTAGTTTTGCAGTCAGTTTCCTCCTTTTTACCAAAGGTCATTTGTAGTTCCATCTTAATCAGTCAGTGTTGCTTCCCATCTTTTCTTCTTTGGGTAAAAGCTCAGATAATCAACAGCTGCATCTATTGGACATTTGAAGAGTCCTTCATCGTTATCTTAAGCATACCATGTCTTTTTGGAAATTGGACCACCTTTTTGTCTTTTTCAGGGTACCACGCAAGGGTGAGGCAACACCCAAAGCTTCTGAAGCATGATGGTTGAAAGAAGTAATTGCCTTGGCTTATTTCCTAAAGCACAAACCATTTACAGTGGGATTGCATGCGCCTTCTACCAGGGCCCAAGCAGCTTTCTGGGTGGAGTTTGGTCTCGTTCCTCCAATTTATATCTGTAAAGTGGCAATGCAGTTGTCCATACTTTTGTGTATCAATATCGTCTAGATTGGGGTCAACATGTTGGATGCTGGGCTTGCCGGTCCTGCCTGAATTTGAGTACTGATATGGCACATCCCACACATTTGGAATAGACTGGAGGGACAATATGGAAAGTGAAATTAGACATTACCTGCTAATTTGCTTTCTTTGAATCCTTCCAGTCCAGTCCAGAACCCTCCTGTCTTTGGTATTTCTTGTACGAGCCTGGATTTTTAAGAGTGTATATTGCCTGTCAGGTGTCTCATTTCTTTTTCTGTTCTTCTGTCTTTTGTTTGCTATGCATAGAATGCATATGGGGCATTATGGGAGGAGCTTCTACAGTTTCAGTGTTCTCAGGAGTGGTAACTCTAATTTTCCGTTTTTTCCTCTATTATTCTGTATATAGTTCACTGATCTTATGAAAAAAAATGCAGTGATTAAGTTGTTTAATACTGCTCTTCTTGGAGTCTGCTTTGTTATTAGAATACTGGTCTGAGACAGCGTGCAGATTCCTTACACCGTGACATCATCAAAACCAGACATGCTCAGTCTCCATTTATTGGTAATGGAAAATAACCCACGTGTCTGGACTGGACTGGGGGACTCAAGGAAAGCAAATTAGCAGGCAATGTCTAATTTTACCATATGCAGACAGTACAAGTGCAACTAACGCCACCTCAATGGGTGGTGTTGGCTGCATCCTGACTGCTGTCCATCCACGCTCTTTGCATGTTCAGTGTGGTATCTGTGGAGGGAATGCTATGCGTGCTCCCAACAGATACCACAAGCTTTTGCAGTAACACAGTGCTGTTTGCACTAACAAGCTGCATTAGCTGCAAAAGCATAACACGGTTTAATAAACATGCCCCAAAGTGATTTAGTGTCACTTATCTGATACCTAGGACACTTGGAGAAGTTGGGATTAGCCTAGACACGCAAGGGAGAGAAAGAAACACTTTGTTGTTCCTGTTAAATGGACACATCAAAATTGTTAAATTTGCTCAATGCTATTGCTCAGTTGAAATAGAACCTTTGATTGAATGTTGACTAATATCATGTTTTAAACATCATACTTAAATTTCAATTTAAGGAAAATAAATATGACTTCAGTGCAGAAACTTTTCTTCTCTCATGCACTTGAAAAATCCTAAAAAAAAAAATTAAATAAAATAAAAACAGTACCTTTCACTGGGAAGCTGCCTGAGGTAATTTTTGTTCTGTAAAATTTGCAGGGAAACATGAGTGGGGTTACCAGGGCTGTACCAAAAGCTGTACGAGCAGTGTGGCCACACATGGTGCAAGCACAGATAGGGTTCCTGATATCATCACTGGGCTTCCAGAAGCTCAGAAAGAGTGAGTTACTGAACACGACTGGAGGGGGAGGGGGGGGGGGGCACCAGATTTGTTGTAACACAGGATATATTTCTAGCTTGGTACGGTCCTGGGGTGACACCTCCTAGTGAAGGATGCATTAATATATGAAGAAAATAGAAAATGCTATTGAGATGGCTTTTGGCCTTTCTAAATATGTTAAGGCAAATCTTTTTAGAGGAAAGTTGAACAAAACTGAAAATTTCTAAGAACTGTGACGTAGTCCATCTAGTCTGATTTGTGCGCAGTTTACCTCCCTCTGTGCTTTTCTTTAGGGTTGTCCCCGCTGATCCATGCAAGTTACCTCTTCTATATTTTGAAGTATAAAAGTTTAGTTGATCTTGACTCCATTCTCTTGCTATGTAGTGATCTTGTGTCTCTGTCCTATGTCTTTTTGAATTCTGTCACTGTTTTTGCCTCTACCACCTCCGTCAGAAGGGTATTTCAGGCATCTACCACCCTTTCCATGTAAAAATATTTCCTGATGTTGCTTTTAACTTTACGTCCTTACAGCTTCATTTCATGTCCTCTGGTTCTACAACTTCCCTGTTTTTGAAAAGGTTTTGTTTCTTCATTAATACCCTTTAAGTATTTAAATGTCTGTATCATATCTACCCTTTCGCTCCTCCTCAAGGGTATACAAATTTAAATCTTCAAGTCTCTTCTCATATGTCTTCTAGTGCAGGCACTATATCATTTCTGCATTCATTGCTTCCCAGCATGCGCTCACGGCCAGCGTCTCTGACTTGCGCCCGGAGACCGCAGGTCCCTCGTGTGGGACACCCAAATCTGTCCAGGAAACCCCTGAGAGCCACGGGCCTCGTAAGGGTTCTTGATGTTGGTCTTGCTCGCTCTCCTGTTCCTCGGGATCGAGATCATCCAGGGCCTCCGGCTCCAGGCCGCCTGCCATCAGACAGGCCGAACCACCTGGCTCGGATCCCTCGACCGACTTCTTGGACTGGGAATCCAATGGGGACACATCCCCGGAGACCCACACCCACTGGGATCCTCCATCGAACCCCTCGCCGCCTGGCCTCCAGTGGCATTCATCGCCCGAGGACACCTCCCTTTTGGTGTTTATTCGGGACATGGTTTGGGCCCTCGTGCTGAAGAACTCGATATTCTTCAGTATGAGGCCCCGCCCAGGGAATCCCTCACTGTGCCGGTGTCACCGATCCTCTCCCAGCTATTGCTCCGCATGTGGGAGGCCCCGGCCTTGGTTCCCATTGTGAGCAAGCACCTTGATACAATGTTCAAGGTGCAGCGAGGGCCAGGCTTCCAAAAGACCCAACTTCCACACACCTCAATGGTGGTGGAATCAGCCATGAGGAAGCAGAAAAGCCCGAAGTCCCACTCATCAGTCCTGCCGGGCCGAGAATTGAGAGCCCTTGATGCCCTGATCCACAAGACCTAACAAGGTTCCATGCTCTCTTATCACATCCAGGCATACCAATTATATATTGGTTCCTCTGCGACTTGGCAAAAGAACTTGGAGGTTTCTCCGCAGGCCTCGAGGGTGAGCCCTTCGACAGGTTCCGCACCCTGTTGAAATCAGTGGCTGATTGCTCTAAGTATATCTCTCAAGCCTCCTATGATGGCTTTGAGACGTCGGCTCGGGTGGCAATCGTGGGCATCGGAGCCCGCCGCCAGGCTTGGCTCCAGTATTCGGATTTGGAGCAGTGGGTGCAGGAGAAGCTCCTGGATATGCCCTTCCTCGGCGAACAACGTTTTGGTAAGTCAAAGGAGGAGAAGGCTGCAGAGATAGAGGTGGTCTCTCCCGCAAGACCTTTACGCTGCTTTGGAAGAAGCAGCCTACCAAGAAGTCCTTCTTCCCCAGGAAAGGCCTCCAATACCGCGGCTACCCGCCGTACCTGCCGTACCTGGCTATCCCCATGCCGACCACTCCTGCGCAAGGGAAGCCTGGCCAGGGTCACTGTAAACCAAAGGGCACAAAGGCTCAGATGCCAGCTCCCCCACAACCCCCTCAAGGGTTTTGACACCAGCGGCATAGCCCCTCACCCTCCGGCGATACAGCAGCCAGTGGGGGGACGCCTGTCCTACTTCGCCCCATCATGGGTGCTTATCACCTCGGCACCTGGGTCCTCCAGGTCATCCGGGAGGGCTATCTTCCTCCACTTTGACAGCTTCCCACCCTCTTTCTCCCTGGCGGAGCCTCCTCAACTCCCCGCACACCAGCTTTTCCTGCAGCGGGAATTACACTCCCTCCTTGCCCAACGGGCAGTCGAGAAGGTCCCTCCACACCTTCGAGGTCGGGGCTTTTATTCCTGGTACTTCTTCGTCCTGAAAAAGATGGGGGAGTCTGTGGCCCATCCTCGACCTCCGCAGGCTAAACAAGTTCCTGGTGTGGGAGAAATTCAAGATGTTATCTCTTGGTGTTCTGCTGCCCTTCCTCCAGCAGGGCGACTGGCTATGCTCCTTGGATCTAAAAGATGCTTATGCCCATATCTTGATCTACCCTCAACACAGGCAGTACCTGCATTTCAGGGTGCAGGGAGAGCACTTCCAGTACACTTCCCCTTGCATCCGCCCCATAGGTCTTCATGAAGTGCCTCGTCATGGCCGCCATTCACCTTCAGCGCCGGGGCGTGTCAGTGTTTCCCTACCTCGATGACTGGCTCGTTACAGGCTCCTTCGTCGAGGAGGCCCGGCAAGCGATGTCACGCACTGTCCTCCTCTTGGAGAGTTTGGGGTTCTTGGTCAACTACCCAAAGTCTCACCTCGAGCTGGCACAGGCTCTCGAGTTCAATGGGGGCGCGCCTTGATACTCGGCATGCCATGGCCTTCTTGCCAGTGGATCGCTCCACCTGCCTCTGGACTCTGGTGGCTCACGTCCAAAGTGCCCACCAGGTCACCGCTCGGTCCATGCTACATCTCTTGGGCCACATGGCCTCGACCGTCCATGTGATTCCTCACTCCCACCTGCACATGCGGACGGCCCAGTGGTGTCTCATCTCCCAGTGGAATCAATCCCTGGGACGTCTCAGGGACCCCGTTAGGGTTCTTCCCGACCTGCATTTGTCCCTGAATTGGTGGCAAAACCCACGCAACCTCCTGTGGAGATCGCCCTTCCAGGCCCCACAGCACAATGTGGTACTGACCACGGATGCTTCCCTGTTAGGGTGGGGAGCCCATTGCGGGTCTCTGCACACAGGGGCAGTGGTCGCCGGTGGAGGCTCAACAGCAGATAAACCTGCTCGAGCTCCAGGCCATCTGGTCGACCCTGAGGGCCTTTGAGAATGTCCTCAGCAAGAAGTCGGTTCTGGTGCAGACCAAAACCGGGTAGCGATGTTCTATATCAACAAAGAGGGGGGCATGGGGTCGCGCTCCCTCTGCAGGGAAGCAGTCCTCATCTGCTATTTTTCTGCCCAGTGGAGGATGTCCCTCAAGGCAACATACTTTCTGGGTCAGGAGAATGGCCTGGCTGACAGGCTCAGCAGAATCCTTCGCCCCCACGAGTGGCGCCTGGATCCCAGAGTGGCAAGCTGGCTGTTTCTACGTTGTGGACGTCTTTGCCAGCTCCCAGAACACACAACTCCCTTGCTTCTGTGGCCCGGTACTGCACCCGAGCAGGGAGGGCCCAATGCATTTCTTCTGGACTGGTCCTCCAGTCTCCTATATGCATTCCCTCCTTTCCCCCTCATTGCGAGGACTCTGTTCAAGGCTCAATGGGACAGGGCATTGCTGATTCTTGTGGCCCTCTCATGGCCTCAGCAGCCTTGGTTCCCACTCCTGCTACGGCTGTTGTCAGAGCCTCCAATTCCCCTGGGCTATGCCAGGGACTTGCTGACGCAGGAGGAGGGTTGGGTACTACACCCGAATCTACCCTCCCTATCCCTCACAGCCTGGCAGCTGAATGGGTCTCTCTAATCTCTCTGGCCCTTCTGGAGGAGGTCGAGGAAATCCTCCTTGCCTCGAGGAAGGACTCCACTAGGCGGGCTTACACTTTTAAGTGGAAACGCTTTTCCGTCTGGTGCTCGGAGCACAAGATTGACCCCTTCTCATGCCCGGTTCGGTGGGTTTCTCCAGTACCTTCTCCACCTCTCGAGAGAAGGGCTGAAGTCAACCTCTGTTAGAGTTCATTTGCATGCCATATCGGCTAATCATCTCCCTATCGAGGGAAAGACTCTCTCGGGGCAGCCACTAGTCTCCCACTTAATGCTGGGCCTTCTGTTATCCAAGCTGCCCATCCGTCCCCCTCCGGCAGAATGGGACTTGAACGTGGTGTTCACGCAGCTCACTCGTGCACCCTTCGAGCCGA
Source organism: Ichthyophis bannanicus (assembly GCA_033557465.1). NCBI lineage: Eukaryota > Metazoa > Chordata > Amphibia > Gymnophiona > Ichthyophiidae > Ichthyophis > Ichthyophis bannanicus. The sequence goes on from CM066034.1 coordinate 999,454,262, forward strand.
TGGCGACATGTTCACTCCAGCATTTGTCCTGGAAAGTGTCCTTCCTGGTGGCAATGACCTCGGCTCGCCAAGTCAGTGAGCTTCAGGCACTCATGGCTGGCGCCCCTTACAACAGGTTTTATCGGAACAGGGTGGTCCTCCTGGCACACCCTAAGTTTTTACCCAAGGTCGTGTCAGCCTTTCATCTCAACCAAGAGATAGTGCTCCTGACCTTCTTTCTGAGGTCCCACGCTGATCAGGCATCAGTGACTCTCCACACCCTCGACTGCAAGCAGGCGCTCGCCTTCTACTTGCAGCATACCCAGAATCATTGCAAGTCTGACCGGCTCTTCGTGACCTACGATCCCAATAGGCAGAGTCAAGCAGTCATCAAGCGCACCCTCTCTGTTTGGGTGGCAGACTGCATTGCATTTGCCCATGTGAAGGCAGGCATCCGTCTGGATCATTGAGTCACTGCACATGGGGTCCAAGCCAAAGTGGCCTCGGTGGCCTTGCTGCACTCTGTGCCCATGATGGACATCTGTCGGTGGCAACCTGGTCTTCTATGAATGCCTTCACCGTCCACTACTGCCTAGAGAGGGAGTCCTGCTGGGACAGCGCCTTCGGCTAGGCTGTACTCTGTAATCTGTTTGGGGTATAAGCAACTCCTGCCCTCTGACCCTTCTTCATGGCTACCAAGGGTTTTGCCTGAGAACCCGAGAGCTTGGGCTCCTTCAGGCTTCGGCTTCTGTTCATAGCCTTGCGAAGGCGTTTTTTGGTTACAGGTTCGGTAGCCTGTAGCTAGGGAGTCCCATAAGTGAGGACTGACTTCCTGCTTGTTCCTGGAGAAAGTGCAGTTACTCTCCTGTAACAGGTGTTCTCCAGGGACAGCAGGAATCAGTCCTCACTATCCTCCCGCCTCCCCTGATGAGTTGCTGAATTTTTGTCCTTCCCTTGCCATCTGCTTGGTAGGGCTAGAGCTAAGGGACCTGACTGAGCAAGATGGCACTCTTGGGCAGGAAGAGGACCACGCATGCATAGCAGCAATCCCAAAGGCTTTCTTTGAAAGCTAGGGAATTGCTCCGCATGGGTTCCATCGCTGCCGACGTCATCCCATAAGTGAGGAATGATTCCTGCTGTCCCTGGAGAACACCTGTTACAGGTGAGTAACTACGCTGTTTGCAGCCTAACATCCTTCCAGCTGTGGTTACCACCTTGTCACATCATTTCACTACCTCGAGATCCTCAGTCATTATCACACTTACTATTTGTACATGACTTAATATTCTTTAGTTCCAGTGATCATCACTTAGCAGAACAATTCTGTGAAATGAAAAGTTTCACAGATAACATAAGGATGAGTTCTGGCTTCGATGCATGTGCTAAGGCAACCTTCCTTAGAGGACAAATGAACAAATATCTCTGTAACTGATGACTGTGATATATAGGAACTGCAGTGGGAAAGTGTGTATAAATATTTAATGGTAGAGGAAGGAGTAACCAAGCATAAATTTTGGAGAGAAAAGATCAGTAAAGAATATTACAGGCAATTAAAAATGTCATTGAGTTTCTATTAGACAGGCAGTCAGTTTGTTCAAAGCTGTGAGTAGATCTGGTTCAGTGGATATGAGTAGTTGTATATCATTAGTGTAGAAAAATAATGCTGTGACCATCACCCAAAACAGCTCAGCCAAAAGGTTGAGTTAGATATTAAATAAGATAGGTGACAGTATGGGTCATTGTGGTACCCTGTAGTTCATTGCCACAAGTAATAATGGGGCATTGCTGAACAGAATTGCATGTAGTTTGACAGATAAGATTTGAACCTTGCAAATAGTGTGCCACCAATTCCAGTTTTCATCAGCCATGCAAGCCTGATATCATGGTTTAAAGGCTGCTGAGAAATCAAGCAGCATTAGGATCAAGGTTGTTCTTATGTTCTTAAAGTGGATAAGTTCAAAGTTATGCACCTAGGAAAGAACAACCCAAACTATTTTTATTTATTTACATTCTTTAATATACTGTGCTATTAAGCATCAGTGTGGTTTACATTGAACAAACTGAAATTACATTGAACAGGGCATTATAACTTGAAGATAACTATTTTACAGGGAACATGGGCTATGGAGAGTTAAGTGGTTTGCCCAAGACCACAAGGAGCACCCGTGGGACTAGAAAACCCACTCCTTCTGGCCCAAGGTTGCTGTCCTCTAGTGGGAGTTGAACCCCTGACCTTCTGGCCTGAAGTATCTTGCCCTAACCACTAGGCCACTCCTCAAGGCCATGCAAACTTCCACATTGGGAACCACCACCCATGAAAAAGATTTAGGTTGCATTGTGGATAACATGTTAAGACCCTCTGCCCAGTGTGCAGTAGCAGCCAAGAGAGCAAATAGAATGCTAGGTATCATAAGGAAAGGAATGGAAAATAAAAGAAAGGATATTATAATGCCTCTGTATCATTCCATAGTGCGACCACACCTTGAATATTGTGTGCAATTCTGGTCGCCATATCTTAAAAAGGATATAGCATTATTAGAAAAGGTTCAGAGAAGAGCCACCAAAATGGTAAAGGGAATGGAAGGATACCCCTATGAAGAAAGGCTAAAAAGGTTAGGGCTCTTTAACCTCGAAAAAAGATGGCTGAGGGGAGATATGATAGAAACCTATAAATCAATGAACAGAGTGGAACGGGTAAATGGAGATCGATTGTTTACGTTATCAGAATATAGAAAGACTAGGGGATATGCAATGAAGCTACAGGGTAAACTATTTAAGACAAATAAGAGAAAATATTTGTTACCGGAGGATGTAGTAAAGGCATTGATAAGGCAGGCAAAGGGAGAATTTGAGAAGAAGCTTGCTGTGGAAGCAAAAACGTGAAATAAAGCCTTTTTCAAGTATATTCGTAGCAAAAAACCTGTGAGAGTCAGTTGGTCTATTAGATTATAGAGGGGTTAAAGAGACACTAAGAGACGACAAGGCGATAGCAGAGAGACTGAATGAATTCTTTGCTTCGGTCTTTACTAAGGAAGATGTAGGGTTGTTACCCATGACTGAAGTGGTATTTAAAGGTGTGGAAGAATTGATGGAAATATCGATACATCGGAAAGATGTATTACAACTATTAGATAAACTGAAGAGTAGAAAATCACCTGGGCCGGATGGTATACATCCAAGGGTGTTGAAAGAACTGAAATATGAGATTGCAGACTTGCTATTAGTAATCTGTGAACTTTCATTAAAATCATCTGTAATACCTGAAGATTTGAGGATCGCCAATGTAACGCCAATTTTTAAAATGGGTTCCAGGGGTGATCCGGGAAACTACAGATCGGTGAGCCTGACGTCAGTACCAGAAAAAATGGAAAAAAAACCTTCATAAAGAACAAAGTTCCTCAGCATGTAGATAGTCATGGCCTAATGGGAGACAGCCAACATGGCTTTAGACAAGGAAGATCTTATCTTACTAATTTGTTATGTTTTTTGAAGGTGTGAATAAACAGGTGGACAAAGGTGAGTCAGTTGATATAGTGTATCTGGACTTTCAGAAAGCCTTTGACAAGGTCCCTCATCAGAGACTTTTGGCAAAACTAAAGAGTCATGGGATAGGAGGCAGTGTACTATTGTGGATCAGGAACTGGTTAAAAGATAGAAAGCAGAGGGTAGGGCTAAATGGGCAATTTTTGGAATGGAGAAAGGTGAATAGTGGTGTATCCCAGGGATCTGTGCTGGGTCCGCTGCTTTTTGACATATTCATAAATGACCTGGAAAAGGGAATAACGAGTGAGGTTATCAGATTTGCAGATGACACAAAACTATTTAAAGTTGTTAAAACCCAAGAGGATTGTGGAAAATTGCAAGAGGATCTTGATAAATTGGAAGACGGCATCAAAATGGCAGATGAAATTTAATGTGGATAAGTGCAAAGTTATGGACCTAGGGAAGAACAACCCAAACTATGGTTACATGATGCAAGGTCCACATTAGGAACCAACACCCAGGAAAAAGATTTAGGCATCATTGTGGATAACATGTTAAAACCCTCGGCCCAGTGTTCAGCGGCGGCCAAGAGAGAATATAGAATGCTAGGTATCATAAGGAAAGGAATGGAAAAGAAAACAAAATATATTATAATGCTTCTATATCGTTTCATGGTGAGACCGCACCTTGAATATTGAGTGCAATTCTGGTCGCCGTATCTTAAAAAGGATATAGCGTTATTAGAAAAGGTTCAGAGAAGAGCCACCAAAATGGTAAAGGGGATGGAAGGATACCCCTATGAAGAGAGGCTAAAAAGGTTAGGGCTCTTCAACCTGGAAAAGAGACGACTGAGGGGAGATATGATAGAGGTCTATAAATTAATGAATGGAGTGTAACGGGTAAACGTAGATTGATTGTTTACATTATCAGAATATAGAAAGACTAGGAGACATGCAATGAAGCTACAGGGTAAACTATTTAAGACTAATAAAATAAAATATTTTTTCACTCAACTTGTAATCAAACTCTGGAATTTGTTACCGGAGGATGTAGTAAAGGCTGTTAGTGTAGCTGGGTTTAAAAAAAGGTTTGGACAATTTCCTGGAGGAAAGGTCCATAAAGCATTATTAAGAAGGGACCCAGGATATCAATGCTTGATCCAGTACAAGCATTGGGGAACCTGTGTCTTTTGGGGAAATTGCTAGGTACGTATGATCTAGATTGGCCACTGTTGGAAACAGAATACTGGGCTTGATGGACCTTGGTCTGACCCAGTATGGCATATCTTATGATCTTATGATCCTATTACGATTTCTATGCAGATCACCAAGCATGGATCCCACCAGGTGGGAGGGAACATGAAATGTTGATGTTAGCTGATGATGTTATGCACACGGTGGATCAGCCAGTTCTGTCTTTTGCTCAGATCGTGGTGGAATTTTAGGAGCAAGCTTCCCCTTTCACTAAGAGGACTAGGCACCCACCCATTGTGGCAGAATATGGAGGCAGCAGTGAAGTCTGACAGTAGCAGAAGTGTGCAGTATCACCATCTCTACTGCTGCTGCTGCTGAACCATCACCCTTTTACCTCCATACTCCCACCAGGCTAAGCAAAGCTTCAAAACATGAAACAGCATCATGATGGGTCCTATGTCACCCATGCATGCTTTAAGCCAGCTGTGTCTCATCCCCTCTGACACCTCCCATTTCATTTTTTGAAGCCAAGCCCGGCAGAGGCTGGCAATAAGGGGTCAGCAGTGGCAGAGGCAGAGAGAAGAGGCTTCACTGACATCCCCCAGATTCTGGTGATGCCAGACATCATTCGGGGCTGGGGAAGGAAGGGATTTTCAAGTTTCAAAGTCAGTATTACTAAATCTGAACTGCTGAATGTGTCCTTATTGGTGGCAGAGATGATAGATTTAAGCTGCAGCTTTCCTTTCTGCTGGGTATTGACTAGCCTTAAATATTTGGGTGTACAGCTGGTAGAGGACGACTTCAGATTCCTATTAGTATAATTTTCAGTCTCCTTTTAGGAAAGGATATATGGAAGGGGTTAGACCATATTTGGTTGGGCCAAAGGGCCTGTCTCAAGATGATGGTCTTGCCATGTTTCCTTTACCTGTTCCATATCCTCTAGATAGAAGTGCCCACAAGGGAATTGGCTTCCATATACATGAGGTTGTTCTCTTTTTTGGAAAAGGAGTTCATAGATGACTGCCAACATAGCACTAATAGATCTGCCTCAAAAGTGTGTTGAACAAGTTCAGCTGATGGAAAACTTATTCAGCTAAGTAATTAGAAGGCTGCAACTGAAGGCAAAATATCTCTTCAAGCTAGTGAGTCCTCATTGGCTGCTTATTTTCATTATTGTATTTGTTTTTAATTCCCTATACCCTAGGACTGTTGTTCTGTTGCAATTTTAAATGTAAGACACAATGACATCAAGGAATTGTTCAAATTGTGGTATAGAAAATACACACAAATAAATAAATAGACACAAGAATTGTCTCTGTTCCATATCCAGTTTTGAAGTCAGATGGACAAGGGTCTAGCCACTTTCTTTCTTTTAGTCAACTGTTAAGTTGAAAGTAAATTGCCTGTTCTATAAATTTTTCCAGAAAAGGGGTGTTAGAAACTGGCAGGTAGTTTTCGGATTTGTTCTGGTCAAGGGAGTTCTTTTTCAGGAGGGGGCCCTTTTTAGGGCTGTTGCCAGCTGCATTTCCATAAAAGAGGAGTTCACAATTTGTGTGGCCCTTTCAATGTACTGTACTATCTTTGTTGGGCAAGGATCAAGGGGACAGGATTTCGACTGCAGACCTACCAAGATTTTTTTCAGAGCCTCCTCTATAACCTCTGCTGTCTTCTTCTTACTGTACTTTGCTCCTTTCTGCATTCTTTATTACCCCTCCCACCCCTCAGCTAATGATCTTTTATAGCTTCCTAAGCTCATTACCACTATTACTCACAGGTGCACTCTAATCCTCTGGTACCTCTCTCCTTCCTATCCATCATATATTTCCTCTGACTTCTACTCCCCCCTCCATTTCATTCCTATGGCTCCACATCACTTTCTTTTCCTTTTGTTGACAGTCTCTAATCTTCCCCTCTCATCTCAATGACTTTAAGCCCCCACTCTTTATCACCCCCTCTTTATCATCCTCAACTCTCCTGCCATCTTGTCTTCTACCCTATCATCTGCTTTTCAACTTCACCATCTTCTTCCTCTCATCCGGCCATCTCCTCTCTCTCTAAGATCCTCAGCTTTGTTACCATCATGCCTCTTCATCTCTCTCCTGCAATCTCTTGCTCCTTCTCCTTCACTGGTCTGGGAATATCAATCCCAACCCTGGCCCCCCTAGACTTTTTACACACTCTCGGGGCAAATTCACATTGCAACTCCTCAGATCTTATTCATATCCCTCTCCTTTCTTCCTCCTCTCTCCCTTTTCTCATGCACCGTGTGGAATGCACACGCCATCTCAAATAAACTTGCCTTTTTTCATGACCTCTTTATCTCTAATACTCTCCATCTTCTTGCTCTGATACCTGGCTTCTCCCTGAAGACTCTGCTTCAGTTGCTGCCCTCTGTCATGGGGGCTACTGATTTTCCCATATACCTTGTCCTGTTGGTAGTGGTGGTGTTGTTGGGTTTCCACCCTCTCATTTCTGCCAATTTCAATTCCTCCTTCTGCCTCAATCCAACTCCTTTCCTGCCTTTAAAGCCTACTCCATCCACCTCTTTACTCCACTACTTCTCCAGATAGCTGTTATTTATTGACCCCCTGATAAGTCAACCTCTACTTTTCTCACTAACTTTGACTTGTGGCTTCCTTTCTTTCTGGATACATCTTCCCACTTCCTTATTCTTGGGGATCTTAACCTTCATGTTGATGACCCCTCTGACCATTATGCCTTAAAGCTCCTTTCCCTTACCCCCACATTCATTCTCCAGCCCCTACTCACCAGCATGGCCACTGCCTTAACCTTCTATTTTTCTCTAACTGCTTACCCTCAGACTTTTGCACCTCAGTTCTTCCTTTATCTGACCATCACCTGTTAAGCTTTGCATGTCCTTGCCCCCACCTCAGTGGCATCCAATCTTATCCAACCTCTTTAGGAATCTTCATGCTATTGACCCATCAGCTCTCTCTATGGCTGTCTCATCTCCTCTTTCCTCTACTATATCATCTATGTTTGTTGAAGAGGCAGTAAATTCCTATAACACTGTACTCTTCTCTTCTCTGGATGCTCTTGCTCCTCCCATTCCATGCTTTATGAAGCATACTGTAACTTGCCTGGCTGTCCTCTAAAACCTGCTACCTATGTTCCTGTGCCGGCTCAGCTGAATACATTTGACTCAAATCCCTAACACTTGCTGACTTCCTACATTCAAATTCATGATATCCTCTTTCCATTCAATCATAGCACTCACCAAACAATACTACGTCCATCTAACGAACTCTCTTATCTCTGACCCTCACCAACTCTGCTACACTCAACTCTCTCCTCAAGGTGCCTCCTCCCCCAATCCCTCTTTCTCTTTCTACCCAGACTTTGACTGACTATTTCCATGACAATGTCCACATGATTACTTTTGAATTCCCCATGAGGCCATCTCCGTCCCCCTTCCCCCTCTTAACTCCCAATTCATTCCCTCAACCTCTGTCACCATTTCTTCCTTTTCTAAGATCATAGAGGAGGAAACCATCTACTAAGCTCCTTCACCTCTGCTGTCATCACTTCTATTTGTCAGATTCTCAAACTATCACTTTCCACTACAACTGTACCTGCAGCTTTCATGCATGCTGTGGTTACATCTCTCCTCAAAGAAACCTTGCTGACCCTACCTGTCCTTTTAATCATTGGCCCATATACTTCTTTCTCTTTATTTCTAAAGCTAAGGAATGTATGAGTCACCACATAGTCTTGACTTTCTCTCCTCTCAAGTCCTTCTGAATACATTACAATCTGGTTTTCATCCTTTACATTCTACTAAACAGCTCTTGCCAAAATGTCCAGTGAATTTTTCCTGGCCAAATCCAAGGACCTCATCCTTCTGGATCATTCTGCTGCTTTTGATACCGTTGATCACCACCTTCTCCTCAGTACTCTGTCATTGCTTGGATTTAAGGGCTCTTTTCTATCCTGGTTCTCTTCATCCACCAGAACATTACTTTTAGTGTATGTTCTGGTGGATCTTCCTCTACTGCTATTCCACTCTCAGGTGGTGGGTTCTGTCTTGGGGCCTCTCCTTTTCTTTCTCTACACCCAGCCCCTTGAGCACTCATCTCCTCCCATGGTTTTCAGTACCCTCTTCATCCTGATGACTTTCATATCTACTTCTCTTCACTTGAAATCTCTCCAGGAATCCAGACCCATATCTCTGCTTGCTTAGCTGACATTGCTGCACAGATGTCTCACCATCATCTGAAATTAAACATGGCTAAAATTGGACTTATTCTTCCCCCTAAAATGACCTCCCCTCTTCCTTCTTTCTCTATTTCTATAGATAACTCTCTACTCCTCCCTGTTTCCTCATCTTGTACCCTTGGAATCATTTTTGATTCCCACCTCTCCTTTTCCACACATATCAAACAGCTAAAACCAGTTGTTTCTTTCCCTGTAACATCAACAAAATACTCTTCTTCCTTTCTAAACACACTATCTACGATCCTTATCCACTATTTAGTCACCTCCAGTCTAGACTATTGCAACCTCCTCCTCTCTGGTTTTCCTCTGATTCATCTTTTCCCACTTCAATTTACTCAAAACTCAGCTGAACAGCTAATCTTCAGCCAGTTTTGCTATGTTCATGTAACCCCTCTTCTCAAGTCACTTAATTGTTTCCACATCCAGTTCAAATGTTTTCTACTGACCTATAAGTGCATTCATTTTGCTGCTTCTCATTACCTTTTCCTCTCTTATCTCTTCCTACACCTCTCCTTGGGAACTCCAGTCTTCTCAAAGATCCCTTCTATCTGTGCCCTTTTCTTTCACTGTCAGTTCCAGACTTTGACCTTTTAACCTTGCTGCTTCTTATGCCTGCAAACAAACCACCTGAGTCAATATGTCAGGCTCCCTCTCTGGCGCTATTCAAATCCATGCTAAAATCTCACCTCTTCAAGGATGCTTTTGGATCCTGATCTACTTCTACTGATATTAATCATTTGTATAGTGCTACAAGGCATATGCAGCACTGTACAGAGATTTGTAAGACACAGAAGAAGCATGCATCTCTTCTTTGGCATTTTTCTGGATGAGGCGAACCACCTCCACCCACACATCATCTCTTTCTTGAATGTCATCCTTCTTGGCAAAGAATGGTTCCTCTGGTAGCGTCTTCTGGGTTTCCTCATCATTAAAACCCAACACATCCTTCTATGCCATGAACACAGAAAGGGAACACACCACCTGCAGTGATTATAAGGCACAGAAGAAGCAGGACACACCACACCACAGGATGTAGCAGGGAGCTTTATTAAGAATCCATTCTGGCCAAAGTCTTCTTCGAGGGAAATTGACCTCCCTAAAACAACATTGTATACAGAACAATGCATAAATATAAATAGAAAAACATATAAAAATACATCAATGTAAATTTACATAAAAAAGAGGTAAAAGGATAAAAAGATAAAAAGTATATTATATTAATTGGAACCAAGTGTGCCAAGAGCATGAAAATAAATAAATAACAATAAGAGCAGAAATTACCTTCTAAAAGCCATTAAGGTCTATTGTAGTGTCATCAAAAATAAGAAAATTGAAAGCATGCAGAATTAGACTAAAAGTCAGAGAATGAAAACAATCTATTTACTGACAGACTAATAAGCAAAAGCATGATTCAAAAAATATGAATATGTATTTAAAAAGTAAATACTGTAGCACAACAGGGATACTAAATGCACACTCTTCTGGCTATGAAATTGTCTATGAGAACCTGCAAATAACATATACAGTCAATAAACCAGGAACAGCTCAAGACTAGCCAAAAGTAATACAAATCTCACATCTTACTAGACATTAAAAAGAGAATCTAACAAAAACTAAAATTCACAGTAAATCAAAGCAATGTCAGTAGGCCAGAAAGATATAGCATTTTCTCTATATTCTGTGTTTCTAGCATTCCAATTGTATGGTAAGGAGTAGACACCAACAAAAACATTTTAAACAACATTTTGAAACGCAGCATTTGTACCTGGGGTTACATGGCAGTGCATAGATGGCCAACGATTAATCCAAGGAGTCTACAGCTCAAAGAATATGCAAAAATGATTGAGAACCGACAGATATGCAATAATAATACGAGAGGTCAGCTGATGAGGCATGTGTATGGCAGCGTCACAATTACCAGATTCATAAGCAAAGCAGTAATGCATGTACAAGGGTGACACCTATTTCAAACAAATGGTTCACAAAGGGAATCCATCAAAAGAAAGAATTTGGCGCCAAGTGTTCATTTTGGAAGAAAGATCAATCACATCACATCGACATCGTACCGATGTGATTGTCAATCAAATATGCAAGCCAGACTAAGAACATAAGAACATAAGATATGCCATACTGGGTCAGACCTAGGTCCATCAAGCCCAGTATACTGTTTCCAACAGTGGCCAATCTAGATCATACGTACCTCGCAGTTTCCCCAAAAGACACAGGTTCCACAATGCTTGTATTGGGTCAAGCATTGATATCCTGGGTCCCTTCTTAATAATGCTTTATGGACCTTTCCTCCAGGAACTTGTCCAAACCTTTTTGTAAACCCAGCTACACTAACAGCCTTTACTACATCCTCCGGTAACAAATTCCAGAGTTTGATTACACGTTGAGTGAAATAATATTTTTTTTACCCGTTCCACTCCGTTCATTAATTTATAGACTTCTATGATATCTCCCCTCAGCCATTTCTTTTCCAGGTTAAAGAGCCCTAACCTTTTTAGCCTTTCTTCATAGGAGTATCCTTCCATCCCCTTTACCATTTTGGTGGCTCTTCTCTGAACCTTTTCTAATAATGCTATATTCTTTTTAAGATACGGCGACCAGAATTGCACACAATATTCAAGGTGCGGTCTCACCATGGAACGATATAGAGGCATTATAATATCTTTTGTTTTATTTTCCATTCCTTTCCTTATGATACCTAGCATTCTATTTACTCTCTTGGCTGCAGCTGCACACTGGACCGAGGGTTTTAACATGTTATCCACAAAGATGCCTAAATTTTTTTCCTGGGTGGTGGTTCCTAATGTGGAACCTTGCATTGTGTAACCATAGTTTGGGCTGTTCTTCTTTAGGTGCATAACTTTGCACTTGTTGACATTAAATTTCATCTGCCATTTTGATGCCCAGTCTTCCAATTTATCAAGATCCTCTTGCAATTTTCCACAATCCTCTTGGGTTTTAACAACTTTAAATAGTTTTGTGTCATCTGCAAATTTGATAACCTCACTCGTTATTCCACTTTCCAGGTCATTTATGAATATGTCAAAAAACGGCGGACCCAGCACAGATCCCTGGGATACACCACTATTCACCTTTCTCCATTCCAAAAATTGCCCATTTAGCCCTACCCTCTGATTTCTATCTTTTATCCAGTTCCTGATCCACAATAGTACACAGCCTCTTATCCCATGACTCTTTAGTTTTTCCAAAAGTCTCTGATGAGGGACCTTGTCAAAGGCTTTCTGAAAGTCCAGATACAATATATCAACCAACTCACCTTTGTCCACCTGTTTATTCACACCTTCAAAAAAATATGACAGATTAATAAGACAAGATCTTTCTTGTCTAAAGCCATGTTGGCTGTCTCCCATTAGGCCATGACTATCTACATGCTGAGTAATTTTGTTCTTTATTATGGTTTCTACCATTTTTCCCGGTACTGATGTCAGGCTCACTGGTCTGTAGTTTCCTGGATCACCGCTGGAACCCTTTTTAAAATTGGCGTTACATTGGCGATCCTCCAATCTTCAGGTATTACAGATGATTTTAATGAAAGTTCACAGATTACTAATAGCAGGTCTGCAATCTGATATTTCAGTTCTTTCAACACTCTTGGATGTATACCATCTGGCCCAGGTGATTTGCTACTCTTCAGTTTATCTAATAGTTGTAATACATCTTCCCGATGTATCGATATTTCCTTCAATTCTTCCGTACCTTTATATACCACTTCATTTATGAGTAACATCCCTACAGCTTCCTCAGTAAAGACCGAAGCAAAGAATTCATTCAGTCTCTCCGCTATCGCCTTGTCGCCTCTTAGTGCCCCTTTAATCCCTCTATCATCTAATGGACCAACTGACTCTCTCACAGGTTTTTTCCTACGAATGTAGTTGAAAAAGTCTTTATTTCGCGTTTTTGCTTCTGCAGCAAGCTTCTTCTCAAATTCTCCCTTTGCCTGCCTTATCAATGCCTTGCATTTGACTTGCCAGTGCTTGTGCTGTTTCAAGGTTTGATCGTTTGGCTCTTTTTTCCATTTCCTGAAAGATGCTTTTTTGGCAACAACAGCCTCTCTGACCTCACCTTTAAACCATGATGGCAGGTTTTTGGACTTCCTTCCACTTTTCTTAAAGCATGGAATACAGCCGGTCTGGGCTTCCAAGATAGTATTTTTCAACAACACCCAAGCTTGATGTAAGTCTTTAACTTTAGCAACTGCTCCTTTTAGTTTTTTCCTGACTATTTTCCTCATTTTATCATAGTCTCCCTTTCAAAAGTTAAAAGGTAGTACTGTGGATTTCCTTACTATCCCTCCTCCACTAATTAAATCAAACGTTAAAAGGTAGTACTGTGGATTTCCTTACTATCCCTCCTCCACTAATTAAATCAAACGTGATCATGCTATGATCACTATTGCCAAGTGGCCCCAACACCCTTACCTCTTGCACTAGATCTGGTGTTCCACTAAGGACTAGGTCCAATATGGCTTCCCCTCTGGTCAGTTCATGAACCAGCTGCTCCAAGAAGCAGTCATTTATTTCATCTAGGAACTTTATCTCCCTAGCATGTCCTGCCGTGACACTGACCTAGTCAATACCGTGGTAATTGAAATCACCCATTAATTATTACTGTGCTGTAACTTTTGTTAGCTTCCTAAATTTCTTTGAGCATTTCATCATCCATTTGTTCATTCTGGTCAGGCGGTCAATAGTACACCCCCACTGCCATCGCCTTCCCCTTTTTACATGGAATTTCAATCCATAGAGATTCTACAGCAAATTTTGTTTCCTGCAAAACTTTAATCCTTTCTGACTCAATGCCCTCACTAACATAGAGCACAACCCCTCCACCAATTTGATCAGCTCTAGCATTGCGATATAGTTTGCACCCAGGTATCACAGTGTCCCACTGGTTGTCCTCCTTCCATCATGTCTCTGAGATTCCAATCATATCTAACCTATCATTTAGTGCTATATATTCTAACTCTCCCATCTTATTTTTTAGACTTCCAGCATTTGCATACAAGCATTTTAGAGACTGTATTTTATTCATATAAATCTGGCTATTGGTAGGCATGGGTAATTTGGGATCTTTAAGCTCTGTCTGCTCCATACTCAAGGGCATTTGGGCTACTTTACTCTTTTTTGGAACCTCTCTGCTTTTGGTAGTATTCTTCAAGGAACCACCCGCTCTTGGGCGACTGTCGGCTTTCCCCTATTATCTAGTTTAAAATCTGCTCTATCTCCTTTTTAAAGGTTAATGCAGCAGCCTGGTTCCATCCCGGTTAAGGTGAATCCCATCCCTTTAGAAGGGCCCCTCCTTTCCCCCGAATGTTCCCCATTTCCTAACAAATCCAAAACCCTCATCCTTGCACCATTGTCTCATCCACGCATTGAGACTCTGAAGCTCTGCCTGCCTTCTGGGTCCTGCACGTGGAACGGGAAGCATTTCGGTGAACGTTACCATGGAAGTTCTGGATTTCAACTTCCTACCTAAAAGCCTAAATTTAGCCTCCAGAACCTCCCTTCCACATTTTCCTATATCATTTGTACAGACATGTACCAAGACAGCAGACTCCTCCCCAGCACTATCTAAGACCTTATCTAGGTGGCGCATGAGGTCCACTACCTTCACACCAGGCAGGCATGTTACCAGGCGATCCTCATGTCCACCAGCCACCCAGCTATCTACATGCCTAATGATCGAATCACCAACTATAACGGTTGTCCTAACCCTTCCCTCATAGGCACATGGCCCTGGAGAAACTTCCTCGGTGCGAGAGGGTTTTACATCACCTGGAGGACAGGTCCTAGTTACAGGATCACTTCCTGCCACACCAGGGTGATGCTCTCCTGTCACGTGACCTCTCTCCTCCATGGCAACAGGGATGCTGCCAGACTGGAGGTGGGACTTCAGGACTATATCCCTGTAGGTCTCGTCTATGCACCTCTCTGTCTTTCTTATGTTTTCCAAGTCTGCTACTCTAGCCTCTAAAGAACAGACTCGTTCCCTGAGAGCAAAGAGCTCCTTGCACCTAGTGCACATGTTAGACCTCTCACCAACTGGGAGAAAATCATACATGTGACACTCAATGCAAAAGACTGGAAAGCCCCCATCTTGCTGCTGGACTGCTGTCTGCATCTAGTTTTAAGCTTGTGTTTAGATCTTTAAGCTCTTTACTTACTAAGGGTTGGTATGGATATTTATGCTAATAAAACTGTTTCTAATACGTTTAATATACCTTGTTTAACTGAAGCTTAGTTAATCTCAGGTCCTTTAGTGTATGACTAATTTGGATAATGAGCTTCACTTGAGAGCACCTCCTTTCCTTTAAGATGTGTAAGTACCTATAAAGCTACGATTAACCCAGGGGTGGGTGGGTGTTGGGGAGGGAGGGAAATAACACTTATTAAAAGAGGGCTGCTACACAGTACCCTGTCCTGAGGTAAGCTGTGACCAACTTCCTGGGTGATTAACAGTCCTTGCTTGGAAAGAAGGAGTCTTTCAAAATGGCCTTTTGACCTGCCACCTGGTGTTAACACCTATTGAAAAGGTTTCACAGGTCTCTTGCCCCCTAGGTAGAAGACCTCTTTGTAAAGATCTTCGTAAGTCATGGAAACAAAGTCTGCCCAAATAGAGTCTACATACACTTCAATTAGCATAGAATGTAGCTGCCAGGATTCTTAATAAGGCAAGTTTAGCGGATCACATTATACCAATACTCTATAACCTTCACTGGCTCCCAATAACAAGTAGGATTTATTACAAAGTAATAGTTATTACATTTAAACTGCTCAATAACATCTCCCTCTCCATCCTTACAACTAAGATTCACACCCAAACTGAAGTTAGGAGCAGGAAAAAAAATTTGTCAAATTTTTTAAACCTGTTAATATTGTTAAATGCACTATATCAAACTTTGTTCAATGTAAACCTTTAAACTTTGAGTTCCTTGTAAACTGCTTTTATTCACGAAAAGCGGTAAATAAGCACAAAAAAATAAAATAAATAAATAATCAAAATCTCCTCTCAATGCCATCCTCAATCCGTAACACTAAACAAACTACCAGTAACAGAGCCTTCACATATACTGCACCCATTCTTTGGAATTCCCTTACAGACTCCATCAGATCAATAAAAGATCTACAGACATTCCGTAAAAAACTAAAGACTTTACTATTCTATGAATACAATAACAACTTCATTTGCAACAACACTAATATTTACTCCTCCATGCAATCCTTCCCACCAAATCCAGCTCCCTTCGCTGTATCTACATAGCTTACATGATTGTACCTTCATAATTGGTATCACTGCCGATATAAATAGTTAAATGTTAACCATCTTCCGCCATATTCTGACATGTGTGGACCGTTGGTTTGTAAATTGTTACATTGTTCAATGTAAATTAGTTAACTACACTGTTCTCTGTAACTGGCATTTGTTTGATGTAAACTGCCCCTGATTGTTGGAAAGGGAGGTACAGAAAAACTGTTCAAATAAAAAATAAACAGTATGGAGTCTATTCTGTCCCGCGAATAGTGGGGATGTTTGTCTCACTTGCCATCCCCAGCTAAGCCTCCCCATATGAACAAGGAGTTTGTACGGGGAGGCTTAGACGAGGGTGGGAGGAGGCAGTGAGAAGGCAGAATTAGGGCAGTCAGTGGGCGGTCCATGGCCCCGAACATACAGGACCGATTCTGAAGTCGGCCCTGTATGTCCGGGGCTGGTAGACTTATTCCTCGGAGGTGGAATAAGTCCCCTTAGACGTTGGGGACAGGAGGCCCAGCTGGGAGCAAAAGGTTGAGAGGGTGCAGGAGATTTCCTGCAGCCCGACACTGGCCATGGGAGGCCAGATCAGGGGTCGGGCTGCAGGGAAAGGCAAAAGTGGTCATCGGCCGGAGATCGCAGCTCTTGAATGGAGGTGCGGTGCCATGGCAACTGGACGCCATGGAACAACGGCTTCATTCAGGAGCCTGACTGAGTTAGCTGGACAGGGGCCTGTACATGCAGGCCAATGGGAATTGGGTCCCAGCTTGCACATACAGGCTTAGAAGCGATTCTGATCCCGCGGGGGCTAAACGTGCCCCGCAGGATCAGAATTGGGTCTATCTCTGTGCGTCCGGTTCTGACCGGATGCAAAGAGGCTGGGATGCACAGAATGGAATGTGCCTCTCTTTGTTTAGTTTTTAGTAACTCCATTAAACTTGCTATTCAAAGCTTGATAAAATTATATGATTGTAACACAGGGAGCCAACAACATAACATGTAGGTAGCATTATCAAGATTACTAAGCTTATTCTGATTGTTAAACTTGTTATCCAAACTGGAAATAATTACAGAAGGAACCAGTCATCTCAAACAAATGACCCCCAAACAAACATATAAAAAGAGGGGTAGTTGGCACCTGGAAATTCCAATTCAAAGGAGAGTCAGGTGACAACATATCAGCATCGCGTTGATGTGATTGCCAGCTAAAAAGAAAAATAAAAGCCAAATTCATACACTATAAAAGCCAATGATTACATTAAATATAAAAAAACACAAGATATTATACAGGAAACAATAAAATATTTACAAAGAAATAAATATATTAAAGTTGGATCAGTGCGAGAGTAAATTTTTCAAAACAATGACCACCACTAACCTCGTACTATAAAATTGCTCATATTTTCATAATAAAATATGTTGGACTTATCAAACTTTTAAAAAGTGCTATTGAAAAGCTACTTTTAATTATCAAGTCCACTTTTTCAGGTTTTTTTTAGTGAATATGACCCAAACAAACAAAATAATTGGTAAAAACTTCAAATATAGGAAAATAGTGCTCGAAGGAGGAAGTTGAAGATAGTAGTGGAATGCCCTGAGACGCTGAAGAAAGCAGTATGATATTCTTTCTGTTGAAGAATTTCATATGGACCAGATAAGTGATAGATAAGGAATTATAAGAGCCTTGATGCAGAACGGTGTTTTTCCTGTTTGAAACATGACCCCCAAACAAACATATAAAAATAGGAATAGTTGACACCTGAAAATTCCACAACATATCGACATCGAGTTGATGCGATTGCCAGCTAAAAATAAAAGTCAAACTCTTACACTATAAAAGCCAGTGATTATATAAAATATAACAAACATTTAATATACTATACAGGAAACAGTAAAATGTTTAAAAAGAAATAAAAGCAGTGAACATCGTGCCTTACAATGGCATTAATGTTAGTGATAAGAAATGTGTAAAAAATGTATTGGTAGGGTCACAGTCACCAGCGAAAGGGACTGACATGACCAGGGCACTGTTTTAAAAAACTTGGTAAGATCGAAGGCAATGTGTCATACATTCATTCTGATTAATCCTATTCTATGCAATTTCATACAGTTCTAGTGTTGGGGAGGGGGAAGGGGAAAAGGGAAAGGGGAGGGATAAGGAGAAGGAAGGAGGGGGAAGGGGGAAAGGTAGGAAGGGCGGAGACGGAGGGGTGGAAGAGAGGGAGAGAGTGAGTGGCGTGAGGAGGGGGAAAAAACTCTTAGAGACGTGGGACAAGAGGGGAAACAGCATATTAGATCACACCATTTACAAAACGACTGAAAGGTCCATGTCCTGATTTAAACCAAGAGGGACCAATGTCTTCATTTCAAAAATCAATTTCTGTTCTAGACATAATAAGGTCCTCTCTATATCACTTCCACACCAGTGTGGAAGGACATATCTTAAAACCAAAAACTTAAGGTCTGACAGGACATGTGAAGTCTCTAATCAATGAAACACCAATGGCTTCTGCTGTATAACACGCTTAATGCAACTACGATGTTCAACAATATATTCAAAAAAGGGGACTATTGTAGTAGTTGATATGGAAGGGTAGACTAGATAGGCCATGTGGTCTTTTTCTGCCATCATGTTTTTATGTTTCTATGTAGTGTAGGAAGATACCAATGTAACAAAAGGCATAAAAACATATCCAGAAATTCGGAGATTGGCTCAAGAAGTGAGCCAATGGCTGAAATTATTGGATGACCTTGCGGATTTTTTAGGTTTTATGAATTTTGGGCAGAACATAAATTGTGGGTACCACAAGGTGGGCCACAATTAGGAAAACACCTTTTTTTGTCAAGGAACCTGCTTCAAGACCTGTCTGAATCTGACTGTTGATCTTACTTTTAAGTGTGATAGTGGGATCTTTGTCAAGTCGTATATAAAAATTGGGATCCTTGAGTTGCCTTTTTATTGCTTGGATGTAATCTTGGTGATTCATAACCACAATTGTGTCCCCTTTGTTCGCTGGCCTTATTACAATCCTATAATCTGCTTTAGGAGACTCCAGAGCTCCCTTTTGTTCTCATGTGATATTATGATAAGAGCGTACATTTTTTCTCTCAAGATTCTCAATACGTGTCAATACTGTTTTTTCAAACATATCAATGGTGTAATCCACTTAGATTTTTTGTGAGCCACAGACGTATCTCCTAGAGACTCTTTATTATTAAAAATAAATCCTGGTATGAATTTATACAGATCAATCCTGGTACTGAAGGGGTCGTAGGTATGAACATATTGAGAACTTCAGGTTGTGTTGGAGACAGAACAACATCTGATAAATTTAGAATGCACCAATTCATTCCCAGTACGATACCTTCCTGGACTCTTGGTGATGTTTGCCCCCCCCCCCCCCGACTCTGGAACCTGGGCCGGGCATCAGTCTTGAATTGTTCGGGCTTCTTGAATTGCTCATTGGATATGCCCTTCCTCCTTCCTTTACGGAAGTGCTCCATGTAAAAAGCCTGGGCATGTTTTGGTTGGGATCCACCCAAACTGAAAAGGGAGTCAAAATTGTACTGACTGACTCCTACTGCTTTTTTTCAGGGGTTCTATATCCATAGCATCCTCATCTACTGGTGCTTTTTTTCTACTAAAGCTCCTGTTTCTGTGGTAGGGCTCATCTGAATAACCCTTTTTCTTATTCCACGGGTACACATAACTGAATTTGTAGTCAGCCTCATCCCTTTTAAATTTGGACAGTTTCATATCCTTAATCTCTTTTTTAAAATCTTCCAAATTTTATTAAAATCAATAAGTCACACATCAAATCTAGTATCTCTAACCTTTGTTGTTGTTGTTAAGTGCTGTCAAACCGTTGTCGACTCATGGCAACCCTCTGGATAGTTGTCCTAAACTGTGATCGGTCTTCAGTCAGGCGACTCATTGTTGACAGACTGGCACCCATCTCATTGTTGGCCTTCCTCTTTTGCGTTGACGTTCTATCTTGCCAAGCATGATGTCTTTCTCTAATGATCTCTCTCTTCACATATATGTCCAAAGTATGAAAGTCGAAGCCTTGTCATCTGAGCTTCTAAAGAAAACTTAGGTTTGATCTTCTCTAGTACTGATTGGTTTGTTCTTCGGGCAGTCCATGGTATACATAGCATTTGTCACCAGCACCATAATTCAAAAGCTACAATATTCTTCATGCCTATCTTTTTCATTGTCCAATTTTCGCATCCACATGGCTTGAACAAGTTGAATCGTATGGAGAGAGACATCTCTGCTCTTGAGAATCTTATCTAGATCTTTCATAGCCATTCTGCCAAGAGGTCATATGATTTCATGCTTGTTGCTTCTTTATTGATAGTTGATCAAAGTAGCTTAAAGTTGTCCATTATTTCAGTTTCTTCTCCATCAACGATGAACTTATTTATTTTGCTAGTTGTCAGGATCTTTGTCTTATTTAAATTAAGGTCAATCCCATTTTAAGACTATTTTCCTTGATCTTGAGAAGCAAATATTTCAGATTGTCTTCAATTTCAGCCAGTAATGTGGTATCATCAGCATAGTGAAGGTTGTTGAATCTCCCACTAATCTTCACACCTCTGTTGTCTTCATACAGTTCTGCTTCTCTGATGATTTATAAATTTAACAGGTAGGGGAAAGTATGCAGCCTTGTCATACACATTTGCTGATTTTAAACCATTCTGTTTCTCCTTGATCTGTTCGAACTGTTGCTTCTTGATCGATTTAAAGGTTGTGCAGAAGAACGATCAGGTGTTCTGGTATACCCATGCTTCTTGATGTGGCCCAGAGTTTCTCATGGTTCACACACTATGAACCTGCTTCAAGTCTCTGCTGAATAATCTTCAGTAGAATCTTGCTGGCATGTGGGATCAGAACAATTGTGCAATAATTTCCACAGTCATTTGGATCATCTTTCTTTAGTATTGGCATAAACACAGATCTTTTCCAGTCAGTTGCCCATGATGTTGTATTCCAAATTTCTTGGCAGAGCCTTGTATGGTAACAGCTGCATCAGATTGCTGTAATACTTCTATGGGAATTCCATCAATGCCTGGCGCTTTGTTTTTTGATAAGGCTTTCAATACTACTTCAACTTCTTCTTTCATCACCAATGATTCCGGATCATAAGATATAGTTGAAATGGCTGTTGGTCCAATTGATCTTTATCATATAATAACTCTGTATATTCTTTCCACATTTTCTTGATCTTCTCAGCATCTTGTAACATTCCAATTCAAAGCTGGAATTTTTTCTTTATGTCTTTTAGCTTTAGGAAAGCCGATCTTGTTCTTCCTCTAATAGTTTCTGCTTCTATTTCCTTGCATAGATCATTGTAGTACTTTTCCTTGTCTTGTCTTGTCTTGCTGCATGTTGGAAATCTCTGTTGAGTTTTGCAATTGCCTTTCCTTCTCCTCTGTCTTTAGCTTCTCTGCGTTTCTGGGCAATTTTCAGAGTTTCTTCGGTCATCCATTTGGGCCGTTTTTGCTTTTTCAGCTTTTGTAGAGATTTCTCACTTTCTTCCAACACAACCTTTTTGATGTCATCCCATAACTCTTCTGGAGCTCTCTCATTTGTATCTAAAGCAGCAAACTGATTTTGTAGGCAGTCTTTTAATTCCGGTGGTATATTCTCAAAGTCATATTTTGTTACATTTATGAGTGGCTTGCTCTTTTTCAACTTTATTTATTTATTTAACTTTTCTTCTATACCGCGCTATTCATATCAGTGCGGTGTACATCAAACAAAATCTTATACCATGCAGTCGGACCACATAGTATTTACAGTGAACAGGGATTAAAACTTGGATATAACTGGGGTAACTTTCTACAGTTTATTTACATTGATGCCTATACTTTCCTGCTGTAGTCTTTAGCTTGCGTTTGCATAGTAGTTGGTGATCTGTACTACATTCAACTCCAGGTTTTGTCTTTGTTGATGTTATAGAGCTTTTCCATTGTTGACTTCCACAGACATAGCCAATTAAATTTTTGTACAATCCATTGGGTGAAGTCCATGTGTACAGTCACTGCTTGTGTTGCTAGAAGAAGGTGTTTGAGATGACTAGATCGTTGGTCTTGCAGAATTCTATCAGTCTTTCTCCAGCTTCATTTCTGTTGCCAAGTCCATTTTTTCCAGCCATTTTGCCTTCTTCTTTGTTGCCAACTTTTGCATTCCAGTCACCATGACTATCAGCATATCCTGTTTGCATGTTCTGTCTATTTCAGCTTGTACTTGTTCATAGAACTCGTGAATTTCATCCTCTTCTGCAGCTGTTGTTTATTTATTTAACAAACACTTATATATCACACTTTCCCATGGATCAGGTGCGGTTTACAAAAAACAAATTAAAGGGACAGAGCAATAAATGCTGTTCTTTTACATGAATCATCAGCGAACTATGTACAATAGGCTTGTGCCTTAATACACAAAACATACCTAATTTCATTGAACTAAGAACTAAATACAAAACAGCATTGTGTGATGTATTGCAACTATATACAAAATATTTCTACCATTGTCTATACCAGGGGTCGGCAACCCGCGGCTCCGGAGCCGCATGTGGCTCTTTCTCACCTTTGCCGCGGCTCCGGAGCACACTGCCCGCCCAGTGACAGGCAATAGTGTTGTAAGCTCCCTCCCTTCTTCTGCAGCCGCGGCTCCCTGCCTCTTAGGGAACCGCGGCTGTGCTTTTAAAATCATCTCGGAGCCCTTCCTGTCTTGACGGGCTCCGTGCAGCATTGTCCCGCCTCTAAAGGAAGTTTGGAGGCGGGACAATGCTGCACGGAGCCCGTCAAGACAGGAAGGGCTCCGAGATGATTTTAAAAGCACAGCCGCGGTTCCGTAAGAGGCAGGGAGCCGCGGCTGCAGAAGAAGGGAGGGGAGCTGACATGGAGGGAGGGAGCAGATATGGATGGAGGGAGGGAGGCTGACATGGAGGGATGGAGGGGGCTGACATGGATGGAGGGGGGCTGACATGGAGGGAGGGAGCTGATATGGATGGATGGAGGGAGGGGGGCTGACATGGAGGGAGGGAGCTGATATGGATGGAGGGAGGGGGGCTGATATGGATGGAGGGAGGGGGCTGACATGGAGGGAGGGGGGCTGACATGGATGGAGGGAGGGAGGAGGGGCTGACATGGAGGGAGGGAGCTGATATGGATGGAGGGAGGGGGGCTGACATGGAGGGATGGAGGGGGCTGACATGGAGGGAGGGAGCTGATAGGGATGGAGGGATGGGGGCTGACATGGAGGTATGGAGGTGACTTACATGGTGGGAGGGAGCTGAGATGGAGGGAGGGAGGGGGTCTGACAGGGAGGGATGGAGGGGGCTGACATGGATGTATGGAGGGGGCTGACATGGATGGATGGAGGGGGCTGACATGGAGGGGGCTGACATGGAGGGATGGAGCACTGGTAATGGGGTTGAGGGGACTAGCACTGGAAATGAGCTGATTAGGGGAGGCTAGGACTGGTAATGAGCTGATGGGGGGTAGGACTGGTATTGGGCTGATTAGGGGAGGCTAGCACTGGTAATGGGGTTGAGGGGGGGATTAGCACTGGAAGCGAGCTGATTGGGGGGCTTTGAATGGGCATGGGCTGATTGTGGGGAGGGGAGGATAGAGCTGCTGGCCCTGGAAGATAACTGGGGGCTAAGGCTGCCATG
Source organism: Ichthyophis bannanicus (assembly GCA_033557465.1). Classification (NCBI taxonomy): domain Eukaryota; kingdom Metazoa; phylum Chordata; class Amphibia; order Gymnophiona; family Ichthyophiidae; genus Ichthyophis; species Ichthyophis bannanicus. The sequence goes on from CM066034.1 coordinate 999,478,116, forward strand.
GTATTTGTACTAGAAGGGACTGGTCAGTGGGGAAGGAGGGGGATTGGAAGGAAATGGACACCAGTGGCAATCATGGGAATGCAAGTTGACATTGGAAGGTACTGGGAGTGAGGACTGGAAAGGGGCTGATATTGGGGAGGGTTACTGGGACTGGAAATAGGCTGATGGAAAGAAGTGAAGAAAACGAAAGAAGAGATAAGAAATGGCAGATGGACCATAGACCACAGAAAGAGAGCTAAGAGAAGACAGGAAAGCAGAAGCCTCAGATTGGGACCAGCATGATCAAAGAATAAATTGGTCAGACAACAAAGGTAGAAAAAATAATTTTATTTCATATTAGTGATTTGACTACAAAATCATCATAATTTTGAAATCAAATATTGTTACTTGTTGTTGTGATATTTTCTGGCGTATTTTTTTTGGTGTGCGAAGGAAGAGGGGTAGTCTTATACGGCGAGTATAGGCCAAACACCTATATTTTAACAGGAAAAGTAGGGGGTCGTATATAGCATTAAGGTAAGAAACAATATATGCAGTGTTAAATTTGTTTTAAATGTCGCAATGGTTTTGCGGCTCCCAGTTTTTTTTTTCCCTTCGGAAACGGGTCCAAGTGGCTCTTTATGTCTTAAAGGTTGCAGACCCCTGGTCTATACTATGTACATTGCAGTGTAGTTGGCTGACTAACTATAATATATTAGAATAATTGTTACCAGAATAAAGGAGCATGAGTTAATTTTTAGTTGCAAATATTTGTATATGTCATTCTTGGTTTGAAATCTAGATTGTCTTCTGTTATCCATTTTCATTATGGGAGAGGGAGTTTGTCATTGGGCCATAGTGTGTTATAAAAAGATGGATTTTTAGTTTCTTTCGGAGTTCCTTAATTTCAATTACAGTTCTGATTTTCTCATTGTTGTTGTTATTGTTAGTTGTCTTTTTGTTGTTGGGGCATATACTTGAATTATACGAGTAGTTGTGTTGATAGGCATTCCTCATAGACGGATAGAAATTAAGCGTTCACTGATTGTATTGTATTTCATTACGGTTCTGTGCCCGATGCCAGTCTATTTCAGTTCGCTGACACCCAACAGATTGAGTTGTACACATTCCATTTCATTCTTGATCACCTCCAACTTCCCTTGGTTCATGCTTCATACATTCCATGTCCCAATATGTAAGACATTTTTGCAGCTTCTGACTCTCATTTTAGGCTAAATACTGGCACAAGACCAATAGCAGACAAGTGCACCATAAGAGAAAGTTGAAAAGAATTTTGAAGAGAGAGTTCAAGAGGACGAGAAACCATTAATAGGTAAATGGGTGGGTTACATGCAGCCTGCCTGGAGGATTCAATGCTGCATGCAGTCAGCCATTCCAGGGTCCTGGCAGACCTCCTCCCTCACTGCCCCTCAAAAGGCAGTCGGAAGCAAGCCTCCCTGATGTCATCATCCCCCACAGGACACATTTCCTCTGTGGTGGTAGGCTGCGACTAGTTCTGGATTGGCTGGGAAGGCCGGCAGGGAAGGTGGCATACCACTCTACAATGGCATGTGTTAAAGCCCCCCAGCAGCAGCATCGCCAAACCCCCAGGGTCGAGGGAGATGATCACTGCTGCACCATCCCCTGAAACCCCATCCCCAGGGCAGACTGTGCTCAGTGCACCCTGACCACATTGTGCTGCCAGGCGTGGAGGCCAATATTGGGTGCCAGGAGTCCACGGAAATGTTGGTGACCCACCTAACCCATCTTGAAACATGGAGCAAGGAGTCTAACGTGCATGCTAGTCGGAGGGCCCCTGATAAAAACCCTGTGGTGCAATGAAGGTGAGGACCAGCTGAGGTGTGATCCTGTCACTCCTCCAAGAGTGGTGGGTGCACCACCGGCCCCTCTCGCCCGTCCTATCAGGGAAGTGGAGCATGAGTGTGCGCAATAGGACCCAAAAGATGGTGAACTATGCTTGGGCAGGGCGATGCCAGAGGAAACTCTGCTGGAGGGCCCCAGCTGTCCTGATGTGCAAATTGGTTATTTAACCTGGGTATAGGGCTGAAAGACTAATCAAACCATCGAGTAGCTAGATCTCTCTGAAGTTTCCATCAGGATAGCTAGTGCTCTCAGGTGGTTTACCCAGTAAAGTGAATGATTAGAGGTCTTGGGACTGAAACAATCTCAACCTATTCTCAAACTTTAAATGGGTAAGACACCTGGCTCACTGATGTGGTGCTGTGGGATGAACTGAATGCTGGGTTTTATTTATTTATTTGTGTGTTTTCTATACCGCTATTTCGGGTAATCATAGTGGTTTACAAATGAACAACAGATACTGACGAGGCCGCGGGCAGGGTCCCGGCGGCCGACCCTAACCGGGCGCGTGACCTGGGGTGAGGACCCTGCGCGCGGCCATGGCCGAATTAAATTCATTGGCTCCCGGTGGATGCAGCCGCACGGGAGCCAATCAGGGAGGTCCAGGATAGCGTGGTGGGTGGTTTGGGCCCGGCAGGCAGCCTCCGCGTGGTCATTCACGGCGGAGGCTGCTCGGGGGTGCCGGCTTGTGCTGTGGGTCATCGGGTATGCGGCCTGATCAGCGGGGTTCGTTGCGGGAGGCACCATGGCTCCCGGCGGGGACCGGTCTGAGCGGCAGCAGCAGACTGGTGGTCAGCGAGGCCGCGGAACAGAGCTGGTCGCTGGCTGTGGGGTCTGGTAGGCGTGCCCGGAGAAGAACGCAAGTGTGGTGTGCCGGGATGTTGGGGGCTGTTTCGTTGCCTGCGGGGCATTCATTTGGGGTGGAGACGGAGGATTCCCGTGCTGCAGGGCCCTTGCAGGAGAGCAGGTGAGTTCCCTGCCGTGGAGGGTGGGGGCTTCCTGTACTGGGGAAGCTGTTTGGTTTTGTCGGGGGATCATTAAAAAAAAAAAAAAAAGAGGATGTAATAACTGGGGAAGCTGTTGGGTTTTTGTGGGGCGGGATCTTAAAAAAAAAAAAAAGACAAATAAATAAAAATGAGGATATGTAACTTGAAACTAAGATTGGGGGGTGCATGAGGGTTCGGTGGCTCGGAGGGGGCTGAGGGGGCGTGGGGCTTCATGTAAGGGTGCTTTGGGGGTGCGAGAGGCTGGCAGGGGGCATGCGGACCCCCCTATCGATGCGGATATCGGGCGGGGAGGGAGATGGCGCTGGGGGGAGGGAGCTGTGCGCTGAGCCTCTCCCGGCGGGCTAGGGGTGCGCTGCTCAGGGGTGTTGGATGGTCGGGGTGCAACTGTGGGGGTGGGGGGGGTCCGGGGCAGCGAATTTGTGGGTGATTTGGGGTAGCAATGGGGGGAGCGAGGGGGGCACAGGCAGAAAGGGGGGTTGCAGCCGGGTAGGGGGCAGTGGGGTCGGGGACACCTTACTCCTGCTGGCTGGTCTCCGGTTTAAGGTGATTAGGTGGTGCTGGTGGGCCTTCGCCTGGGGCGCATTAGCTTGGGGGTGGGCAGGGTACATCTGGATATGTTTGAGGTGGGCCCTGGCCACATGCGTGGTCTCCGGCAGCCCTCCACCTCCCCTCCTGTTTTTCGCTTTTGTCTCCGCAGGGGCCGGCGATGGTGCAGTTGTCGTGGAGGCCTGGTGCTGGCGGTCAGGAGCTATGGCTGGATCCGGGCGGTGGAGCGGCCACAAGGCAAGGTGCTGCGGCGGAGGCATCCGGTGAGGCGCGGTGAGACGGCGCAGACCTGCGACGGCGTCAGCCAGCTGGACGCTGGGACTGCAGCTGCCAGTGGCAGAGGGTCGAGAGGCAGGTGAGTGGTCGGGCCCACCGGGCGAGGAATGGCATGGGCAGGACGGTCAGGGGATGAGGGGGGGTTAGGGCGGGGAGCAGCAGGCGGCATTCTTGTCGGCGAGCTCGGAGTCGGACTCCTCCTCCTACTCGGGTGATTCGTTGTTGGCATCTGTGGTGGAGCTGCCGCAGAAGGGGACGGATAGCGCAAGGGTGGTGGGGCCTAGGGCAGGAGGGGCCCGTCGGGGCTGCGTTCTCGGAACTGTGGGAAGGGGTACCGGACCGACTTGACGTATGATCTGTCAATGGCACTATATAGATGTCTTGCGACTGTTGGGAGGCAGGAAGCGCTCGGGGGGAGAGCCGGTAAGGGAGCATGGAGGATGAAAATGTGGGGTGGGTTACGGAGGTTGCGCGCAAAGTAGTGCATTGGACTCGATCCTTCTGTGCTCAGCCGGGGTGTGGGGACATCGCACGCACAAGCATTCTGGGATGCTATTGGTACGCGGATTCTGTATTGGAGGCGTCCCAGACACGCAAGGGGTGGGCGTGGTTGTGCTATGTTGGAATGCTCAGGGACCGGATGGAAGGGAACGGATGGTTATCTTGGCGCACGCAAGGTTAACCTCTGGCCGACTCGAATGTACGTTTGGTCGGGTGCTGGAGGAGGGGTGCGTGGGGCTACCAGCCAGTTTGCAGCAGGAAGCTGGGGCGGTGGGGGGGGGGTTGGTACCGTGGGTTGGAGGTTCAATAAGTCAACCTGCCCAATTCCGTACTGCACTCTTCTACAAGGTGTGGTCGCGTAGGGGTCACACTTTGCAAGGGTGGCTTCAGCGGTATTCGCAGCTCTGGGTTTGGTTTTTTAGTTTGGCGTTGTTCTTCCAGTGCTGGGCGTAGTGGTGGCGCCTTGTCCTCGGAATTCGCCTTCAGTGCGGTGTTTTGGAACCATGGGCAGGGTTGGTTCTTTGGGGAATTGAGTAGGGGCAGCATTGTGGGCCTGTTCCAGGATCCGCCTTTCCCGAACTTGATGATTTCCCCCTTGGGGATAGTCCCGAAGAAGGTGACTGAGAAGTTCAGGCTAATTCATAATTTGGCCTGTCTTATGGGGGTGTTGTTGAAGGCACACATTCCGTGTGCGTTGTGTATGGTGAAGTGCGGGTCATTTGATCGGGCAGCGGAGATGGTGCAGGAGGCGGGTCGGGTAGCATTGAGGGCCAAGGTTGATATTGAATCGGCCTTTCGCATGTTGCCAGTGCATCCAACTGCGTTTCCATTGCGGGGCTTCCGTTTCAAGGGGCGTGTTATTTTAAAAATGCATGCTGATGGGCTGCTCAGTCTCTGGTGCGTACTTTGTAATGTTCAGTGCAGTGGTTGCTTGTGCAAACAAGGGGCTTGGCGAATGTGGTGCATTGCTTGTAGGTGCATTGCTTGTAGGTTATTCTGTTTGGGGGCGGCTTAGTCGGTGGTGTGCCAGGAGATATTAAATGGGTTTGCAGAACTATCGTGGGATTTAGGTGGGCCATTGGCGGTGGGTAAGACAGAGGGTCCGACGATGCGACTAACTTTTGGGTATGGAGTTAGACTCGGTGGATGTGGTAGCTCGCCTGCAGCGGGAATAGGTTGCCAGGGCGGATGTTTCCACGGGGCAGGGCGTAGAATCCGCACCATCGGATTGGGGTCGCGGAGTCATGTGGGCGAATTCGCGGCTCTTAAGTCGCTTCTTGGCCAATTTCGAAGGGACATCGGTTTTGATGGAGTAGGAATTGTCCCATGAGGGGTTGCAGCTCTACAAGGATGCGGCGGGTGGAGAGTGTACTTCGGCGGGGCCTGGTGCGCGGTCGGATGGCCGCAATCATGGCTGGTATCGGGTTCGACTGCCGATATCTCCTTTCTGGAGCGGTTTCTGCTCAGGGTGGTTTTGGAGTTCTGGCCTGATTGGCTCCGCAACCGTGAGGTGGTATGGTGGGCGGCAATGCGGCTGTGGGCAGTGTGGTCCATCGTTACTCCAACAGGGGTGTGCCAGTGGCGGGTTTTATGAGGGTGGTGGTGTTGGCATCTCTGCACTTGCAAGTGTTGAAGGAGGCTTGGCATATCCCTGGCTGTGTGGCCGGAATTGCCGAGGCTCTTTCGCATTTCCGGTGGAGCGGTTTCGGGCTCTGGCCCGGAAGCGGACAATGAGGGATCATGGGCCCGGGGACCTTATAGAGCACTGGCCTTGGCGACATGCGGAGTTACTGCAGAATTCAGTATCACTGGGGCCGTGGTCTGGGTGTCATCAGGGTTGTGACTAAGTGGTCCAATTTTGGTCGTGCACGGGCGTCAACCGGAAGCATTGCTTGGTGGGTATATAGTGGTGGCTAAGGGTGTGGGGGGTTTTTCCAGACCGGGGTGGGTTCGCAGTTGGGACGGTTTCATATTTACGAAGGTGGTGGGGTGCAGATCGCTGGTTGGGGGATTGGTAACTCGCAGGTTAAGGCGAGGGGGGGTGCGTGCTCGGCCATCTCCTCGGGATCCGAGGCGGCCCCTCGCGCATGATGTGCCGGTCTGGCTTCTTTCGGCGAGCCTGCAGATGGCTGCATGAGGGTATGAAGCCGCCATGTCTTTGGCAGTTTTTTGTATTGCCTTTTTCGGGGCCTTTCGAATGGGGGGAGTGGGTGGCGGCTTCGGTTGGGACAGGGGGCGGGGGAGGGCTTCAACGGACCCACGTTTGGGTTTCGGGGCGGTTTGGGATATTTGGGCAAGTTTCAGATAATGCTCGAGGGTGTGTCTAAGTGGGCTGAAGGCTTTGTGACGTGCCCTGTGGCTGCCATGCGGCGATACCTGCGGGTGCCCCCCGGGTAGGCGGGGGGCTTCTTCTAGAGTGAGAGAGTGTTGGCCTGTTTCAGGTGCCCGGGGTGTTCCGGCGCTCGAGGTGGTCAGGATGGCGCTGTGTTTGGTGGGTGCTGAGCCTATGTATTTTGCGCTGTACTCTTTTCCCTTCTGGGTGGCTGCACAGGTTCTGTAGAGCATAAGGATGGCGCTCTCGGGCGGGTAGGGGTTAAGTGCGGCTGTACAGGCTAAGGGGGGTCGTGGGGTTGGGGAGTTTCATTGTTCATTTATTTTGCAGGTGGAGTCTGGAGCCTTCTGAAGGTTGGGGATTATTCACTCCTTTGTCCGATGAGCAGGACGGCGAGTTCTGGTGAGGCGGGTGAATGCCAATTGGGGAGCGGCCCGGTTTTGGTGGCTATATCATGGCTAGGTGAGCGCGGACCCCGCGGGTCGCAGCGGCTTCCTTTGCTACAGCGCCACGGGCAGATATCGCAACTGCCTGCAGTGTTGGAGGCAACGGCCGGGTTCCAGGTCATGCCAGCATCTGCTCAGAGCGGTGCAGGGGGATTTGCTGGGTTTGCAGGCGTTTCTGGGTGTAATTTTGCTGGAGGTCTGACATTGTTTCAAGGCCTGCATGATGGAGCCAGCGGCGTTGGTCGTGGTGGCTGGCTGACAGTACTTCTCTGATTGGTTGCTGGGTTGGCCGCCATGGGGGTACCAGATAATGCATTCTTGGGTGAAGGTTGAGTCCGGGAATGTATAGGGGTGATGGGGGTGATGGGGGGCAGTTATCGCCAGTCGGGTTGGATCTGCTCCTTTACGACTGGCAGGAGGCCTTGGAATATGTGTTGGTTGGGATGCTCACTGGTCGCAGCTTGGCGTTGGGGGGGGGCGGCACAGGAACAAAGTTGTCACCTGTGCCGGTGGCGGGATCCCTGAGGTTTCCGGGGTCCAGAGCCTCAGGCTACACTTGGGCGGGGGCTGGGTGCCCCTGACCCGGTCAAACCCTGGCCGACTTTTGCTAATAGCATGGCGAAGTCGGGGGAAGGGTTAGGTAACTTGCCGGGGGGCAAGTTATGGCGTTAGCGATGGCAAGGCACTTTGCTAAGGTATGGCTGGTGCGGGCTGGGTGCCGCTAATCGATTGAGAAGGTGTAGGAGGCTGGCATATTGTGAAATTGTTAAAAGGTTAATAAAGCTGCGACCAGTTGTGTTCCATGAACTGTGGTGTGGTGTCTTTTGTGGGGTTGGGAGATTGGGGCGATGGGGGGTGGAGGAAATGGACCCGAAGCACCAGGTCCACCTGCCTCGGTTACTGACGAGGCCGTGGGCAGGGTCCCGGCGGCCAACCCTAACCGGGCGCGCGGCTTGGGGCGAGGACCCTCTGCGCGGCCACGGCCAAATTAAATTCATTGGCTCCCGGCGGATGCAGCCGCGCGGGAGCCAATCAGGGAGGTCCAGGATCGCGTGGTGGGTGGTTTGGGCCCGGCAGGCAGCCTCCGCGTGGTCATTCACGGCGGAGGCTGCTCGGAGGTGCCGGCTTCCCGCCCGCCCTCCCACGCATGTTTATGGGGGTTGGGTTATGGGGTGTTGCAGCTTGGGGGGGGGTTGGCGGGATCCCGGAGGTTTCCGTGGTCCGGAGCCTCAGGCTACACTTGGGCGGGGGCGGGGTGCCCCTGACCCGGTCAAACCCTGGCCGACTTTTGCTAATAGCATGGCGAAGTCGGGGGAAGGGTTAGGTAACTTGCCGGGGGCAAGTTATGGCGTTAGCGGTGGCAAGGCACTTTGCTAAGTTATGGCTGGTGTGGGCCGGATGCCGCTAATCGATTGAGAAGGTGTAGGAGGCTGGCATATTGTGAAATTGTTAAAAGGTTAATAAAGCTGCGACCAGTTGTGTTCCATGAACTGTGGTGTGGTGTCTTTTGTGGGGTTGGGAGATTGGGGCAATGGGGGGTGGAGGAAATGGACCCGAAGCACCAGGTCCGCCTGCCTCGGTTACATAAAACAAATTAATAATAAAACTGGTGCTGAAACAGGGAATTACAAGTTTACATAATTCAACTAAAATAACTTATTTACAAATTTTAATGATGAAACGTCATTAAACTTAGGGGTAGGTTTAGGTGGCTGGAAGGGGTAGGAAAGCACTCATGGTTAGATTAGTAAGACAAGTGGTTATTGAGTTGAGGTTATGTTGTGACCAAAATGTTCAGTGAAGAGGTAGGTTTTAAGGTGGGAATGGAACATGGATAGGTCTGTCATGTTCCGAAAGTTAGTTGGCAATGATTTCCAGAGTGTTGGGGATATGTCTAATGCTCTATTGCTAGTGCATTGTTTCGTATTACGGAATTCTGAAGGAATGGTAAGGAAATTGATCATTTGATTTCTTCTTTGCCGGTCATTAGATACAACTTTGATAAGGTGGGAGAGAGTAGGGGGAGCCATTTTCCTAATGATCTTAAACGTAATCATCAAAATTTTATATTTGATCCGGCTTTGGGTTGGCAGGCAATGTAAGTCATATAGAATTGGTGTTATGTGATCACTTCGGTGAGAGTTGTGGATAATTCGTGCAGCAAAATTCTGTGCCATAATGAGTGGGTGAAGGGATACTTTTGGAAGACCATGAAGTAGACTAGTATAGTAGTCTATGTGTGGAGTTATTAATGTTTGCATAATAGTTCTAAAGTCAGCAAGCTGTAGTAGGGGTTTTAAGTGTTGCAGGAGACAGATCTTATTGTATTGTTTTTGTTACGTTTTTGATGTGGGTCTGGAAAGAAAAGTGTTTGTCTAGTGTAACACCTAGATATTTAACCTCTTCTTTAACTTCAAGTTTGATGTCATCGAACGATATGTTTTGAGGGGGATTATAGGTATGATTCCTGGTGATTATTAAAATTTCAGTTTTTTTGAAATTTATGTGTAGGCCAAAGTTCTTGAGCCAGGTAGCAATTTCCTTGAAGCAGGATATTATTATAGGGTTAAAGTTGGGTGATGTTATATTAAAAGGCATAAACAGCATTATGTTGTCTGCATTGATAGCATAATCAACCTTGAATTGTTTTATGATTTGACAAATGGGTTGAATATATATATTAAATAATAGTGCTGAGAGCGCGGATCCTTGAGGGAGGCCTGTGGTTTGTGGGTATGAGTTAGAGGATATGTAAATCTTTCAGAGAGATATGATACAAACCATGTAAGGGTTGTATTGCTCAGGCCAATTTGTTTCAATTTTTGAATTAGAAGGGAATGAATGACAGAGTCAAACGCCACTGCTATGTCAAGGAAGAATAAAATGTATGCCTAGTTATTGTTATCTATTCCCTTAATGATTTTATTGGATAGGGTCAGCATCAATGTCTCGACACTATGATGAGGTCTGTACCCAAACTGGTTGTTATCGAGAGGTCGACGTGGTCTTGTAATTGTAAGTACACATTTTTTCTATTATTTTGGCAAGGAAAGGGAGACTCGAGATGCGTCTGTAGGAAGCAGGGGAAGTTTTGTCAAGGGCTTTATTTTTTAATACTGGACAAATTATAGCTTTTTAAGCTCATGCGGCATGCAATCTTGGGTAAGTGATTTGTTGACAATAGTCAGTATCAAAGGGGCAGTTTCGTTAATTGTATCTTTAATCCATTTAACTGGGCAGGGATCTGCTGAAGATGTTGCAGTATTCATAGCGGAAATTGTCCTTTTAAAGGATTCAAGGTATAATGGATGGAACTTATCCCAGGTCTCTGTTGGTGGTAAAAAACTATTCACATATTTATTGGTGTGAGTTGTTGAGACATTTACTTTGGACATGTAATAGTCTGCGAGTGTTTGAGGGGATATATCAGGGAAGATAGAGGAGGGATTTGGCTGAGTTGTGAGGGATTTTACTATGGTAAATAAGTCTCTTGGCTTATTAATGGATCTCATCAGAAGTTGTGTGTGATGGTCCTTTTTAGTTAGGTTAATATGGAGATGGTATTTGGCAAGCATGGTCATGTATTTTTCTCTGTTTTCAGACATTTTCTTGGCCCGCCAGGAACATTCCAGTCTTCTAAACTCTCTTTTCATTAGTCGCCGCTCATGGGTGAACCATTGCTTAGAAGGATCTTTGGAGATGTGTTGTAAGTTTTGTGGTTTGGTAACTAAGTTAGTGTTTGAGGTGTTCCAATTATTTACTAAAACATCAAAATCATTTGTGTTGATTTCTATAGATTTAAGGAGGTCTTCAGTGAAGGATTCTCTATCAAACTGTATTTGGAGTACTTTTTGGGGTGAATTTGTTCAGTATGGGTTTGAGTTTGTTTGATCTCAAGGGTGAATTCTATAATATGGTGGTCAGACCAGGGAACTGGTGTTATCAGAGATGTGGTGATTGCATCTCAAGGGGTATAAATATAAAATTGAGGATGTTTCCCTTCTTGTGAGTGGGGTTATTGATTTGTTTATAGTTTAGTTCTTCCATTGCACTGGAGAAGGAAGAGGAATGAGAGTTATGTATTGAGGGGAGATTAAAATCTTCTAGGATCACTGTTTTTATTTTTGGGAATATGTTGATTATTTCATCCATTATTTATTTAACAGGTTTTTTATGTTCTTGTTAAGTGCTGTCGAGTCGGAGTCGACTCATGGCGACCCTCTGGATAGCTATCCTAAATTGTGTTCGGTCTCCAGTCAGGCGGCTCATTGTTAACAGACTGGTACCTGTAGCTGCTGTTACTGTATCGATCCATCTCATTACTGGCCTTCCTCTTTTGCGTTGACCTTCTATCTTGCCAAGTATGATGTCTTTCTCTAATGATCTCTCTCTTCGCATGATGTGTCCAAAGTATGAAAGTCGAAGTCTTGTCATCTGAGCTTCTAAAGAAAGCTTAGGTTTGATCTCCTCTAGTACCGACTGGTTTGTTCTTCGGGCAGTCCATGGTATACACAGTATTCGCCGCCAGCACAATAATTCAAAGGCATCAATTTTCTTCCTGTCTGTCTTTTTCACTGTCCAGCTTTCACATCCATATGATGTTATTGAAAATACCATACTAAAGTTTTTCATTCAATTCAAACAGCTTATAAACTCATCAAGCCATAAAATAAACTTTATTCCTATTTAAGACCACACTAAATGTAGCAATGGGCACACAAAGGTCTCAGACTTAAAGCGGCACAGAATATAGGCTTTTGTCTTGTTTTATAGTGCCTTATCACATCAGTGACCTTTAGTGTTCCAAACTATTGCTACTTCATATTTCAAAACGGAGCTCAAGTGAAAATTGCTAAGTGTTCAATCCTCTTCATCTATCTCTCATAACTGCATGATAATAAAACACGAATCATTCAATGCTCCTTAGCTGTCTTCCAACTACGAGCTTCCTCTATGTTTTAGTAACGATCTCGACGCGCTCCCTGGGCACCACTGAGGCGTTTCACTGCCGCAGTTTCATCAGGAGATCAATTGTTAACCAGCGACTCCGTGTACTAAATACAAACAAAAAGTGCAGTCAATAACAAACCTCAACATTCTTCCATAAATAAAATTATAATTTAAAACCCCAAATTAACAAAAATCTCACCCCACTTACAAAACTTATGCTGCCCGCATCTCGAAAATATACAATCCTTCTTAACAGAGCCCTTCCGAGCTCCTCATAGATGCCACGCATGCGGACCAAGCGTATCTGGCTGCCATTAAGACTCTTCCTCACGTCAACGTAATCAACTACAGCTGTTCTAACTAAACTTCAGTGAAAACTCAAAACACCCTCTATTCTCCTGTTTCTTATAAATACCTCTGATCAAGTAAAGTTTTTATGAACCCTCCTGATAAACATGAGTAGATATAAAAATACGCCCTCAGAAAATATTAGCTCCCCACAATGTCAACCATGGATAGCAGATTCATATAAACCTAATCGTCATATACATACTGCCCAATCAATGGCGCTATTCAAACCCTTCGGAATGATGGATTCCAATTTATGGATCCATCTTTGTTCTCTAATCAGAAGAGTTTTTTCCAAAGTTTTCCCGCCATACTTTTCATCACCCGTTCTATACCAAAACACTGAAGCTGATCAAAGGTGTGTCCTGCTGTGATGCAGTGTGGAACTACTGGTGCCTCTAGTCTACGACATTTCAACCTGCTTCTGTGTTCTCGTATTCTCACTCTCATAGAACACAAGGTCTTGCCTACATACAGTAGTCCACAGGGGCATTGGATAGCGTAAACTACTGCCATAGAATCACAGGTAGTATGTGACCGAAGATGATACTCTACTCCCTGATACGTAAATGTGGACAGCTCTACTGTGACATCACAGATGTCACAATGTCCACATTTTCTATGGCCTGTCTCCTGTTCCACCGGCAAAATGACATTAGTGATTCCACTGACATTAGTGATTCCACTCAGATTCTCAGCTTCGTAGTCTCTCAATATCAGACATGTGATGAATCGCTTTGATTATTGAATATTTTCTTAGCACCTGTTCCTAATAACCTGTATTCATTCAGTAGTATTACATCTGTAAATAGACTGTAAATAGTTTCCCTTGTTATCCAAGTTCCTTCCCTTGTTATCTGTAAACTCATGCTTGTTATTGTACTGAGATCTTTGTTCTGTGTAAACCGCGCTGATGCTGAATAGTGCGGTATATAAGAGAATGTAAATAAATAAAAATAAATAAAATAAATAAAATAGGAGTAAGTATTATCGGACTCACCCACTCTTAAATTTCACCCCCTCTGCCATACACAGCGTATCTTCTTACCTTCCAAACCAGGTACCACCTCTAACACATTCTTATGCTTACGTAAAATACTTTATATAGGCATACTTAATGGAGAGAAACCTGTGACCAAATTGATCTTATCTGTATCAAAACGGACCTGTCCTACTGACGATTTTGTTTGCAACAATGTGCATCTGTGATTATACAATGCCCTCCGGTATGCTGTATATACTACTCTCTTCGGGTATCCCCTATCCAAAAAAATCCTTAATAAGATTTTTTGCTAATCTCTTAAAGTCTCCAATATCAGAACAGTTTCTTCGGAACCTCAGGAACTGTGAGAAAGGAAGACTTTCCTTAAGCTGTCTAGGGTGTTTACTCGTGAAATGCAAAAAGGTGTTCCTATCTGTTGTCTTTTTAAATACTACCGTCACCCAAGCCTTTTCTCCCCTACTGACCTGTACATCTAAATAAGTAATAGTATCCCTATGATACGTATACGTAAATTTAATATTATCATCTTGAAGATTTATCCATTGCAAGAATTGTTACAGCAGTTCCTCCGTACCTTTCCACAGGAAAAACACGTCATCTATGTATCTCTTCCAAACCAGAAGATTACACACAAAAGGAGACGTTGGTAACCAGCGGGCTTCAAATGCACTCATATAAAAATTCGCAATTGATGGGGCGCATGTAGCGCCCATAGCAAACCCCAATACTTGTTGATATAACCTACCCTCAAACATGAAATAATTCCTTTAGATCGCCAAATGTGCCAGATCCATCAAAAAATCCATTTGCAAAGTGGATAAATCCCCTCTCAAAGAAAGTGTGTGTTGCACTGTTTCTAATGCTGCTTGTTGCGGGATATTAGTATAGACTGAGGTGACGTCCATCAAAACTAGCAACGTGTCTAAATCACTTGACCATTTGGATATATCTGTTATCACATTCAAAAATTGTGTGGTATCTTTTAGGTATGAAGGTATAGTGGGTAATAAAGGGCGCAAAAATGAGTCTAAATAAACAGACAACAGTTCCAAAATACTCCCCATGGTTGACACAATGGGGCGGCCAGGTGGATCTATCAAATTTTTATGAAGTTTTGGTACTGTGTAAAATTTATCTGTCTCTGGGGATACCTTATTTAAATACATAAATTCCTTCATAGAAATCAATTTATTATGTAATGCTGCTTGTGTAATCTGTTTAATTTCTACCTGCAGAGAACTTTTTGGATCTTCTAGCTGTTCTATATATGTAGTTTTGTCCTGTAACTGATGCAATGCTTCCTCCAAATACCTCTCATGTTTCATCACCACCACCGCCCCCCCCTGTATCCGCCCTTCTTATAACTATGTCAGTTCGATTTTTAAGCTCCTGTAAAGTATGCCTCTCTAGACTATTTAGGGCCGTACTATGCAACCTGGTGTTTCTCTCAAGATTCTGCACATCCTGCAATACCAGATCTTTAAAAACAGCTAATGCAGGGTGTAGAGGGCCTGGTGGTGTCCACATAGATCATAACGGTAATGGAACCCGAGGGATAGAGCCTTCACATGCTCCTATATAATCTTGACAGTTTGTATTAGAAACTTGTGAAAAGTAATTTTTTAATTGTAATTTCCGCATGAAACATTCAAAATCCACTCTGAACTGGAAGGAATCAAACTGATGGTAGGAATGTATGATAGCCCTCTGTTGAGGATGTTCAAAGATTCCGTTGATAAAACTACCCCTGAGATGTTCTCAACCAAAGTATTCACGATTGTTCCTGTTTTATCTGTTATTATTGTTCCTTTCATTGTTTTTTCCTCTGACCCAATCGATCTCGGGATTTCCCACATGCTAATTCTTTTTTCTTTTTCTTCGTGTCCCCTGCGTCCTCTTCCAAAAAATCTTCTTTAGATGAGGCACTAGAATCCGTCTGAAGCGAATCATCAGAGGTGTCATCAAACTGTACCTTTTTCTTAGATTTCTTTAATTTATGCTTCGTATCCATCCAGGGGGGTTTTCAGTGAAGATGTGAAGATGATCTGAAACATCTTCTTCTCACAATCAAAGAACATAGTCTCAAAATGGGCCTGCACCTTAATGTAAAGAAGACAAAGATCATGACAACTGGCATAATCAACAGGTTCATCATTGAAGGAGAAGAAATTGAAATTGTGAACAACTTTAACCTACTTGGATCAACTATCAATAAAGAAGCAACAAGCAGTCAAGAAATCAGACGACGCATTGCTCTTGGCAGAATGGCTATGAAAGACCTAGATAAGATTCTCAAGAGCAGAGATGTCTCTCTCCATACAAAGATTCAACTTCTTCAGTCCATGGTATTTTCAATAACATCATATGGATGTGAAAGCTAGACAGTGGGGGGCGGAGCCTGATGTCCAGCGGGTAGGACGCTTTGCGTTGAAGCTCCCGAGAGGCCTACTTAGAATCCTGACTTAATACCTATACAAACTTACTATTTTGCTCCGAGCTGACCGGGGTACCTCGGGGGGGATGGCGGCCCATAAACCAGCGCGCTTGGACTTCGGGTCTCCTTCCTTTTCTCACGGAAAACGCTCCAAAACAGAGGTGTCCTCCCCACAGAAGATGGTCCCATTTCGTGAAAACCCCGAAATGCACCTGGCGATTTTGGAGGAAATACGCGGCGTGAAGGAATTGGTGCAGTCCAATGGAGAAGCGCTTCGAGCCATGCGAGAAGACTTTGGAGTGCTCCAGGACCGACTTGAAAGTCTTTCATTACGGCAGGACAACATGGCGGGGGTCCTCGACTCGCACGAGGCGCGCTTGGGCAAACTGGATAAGGCTGAGCGCCAGATACAGAATCTTCAAAAGGAGTTAGAAGATAGTAATAATCGAGCCCGTCGCAACAATGTGAGGCTCCTCGGAATGCCGGAGGGGGTGGAAGCAGGAGATATAAGAGAATTCTTGCTCAAAACTCTTCCCTCCTTGCTGAAGATCACTTTTCACAGAGAACTGGAAATCGATCGAGCACACCGTGTTCCTGCCCACATGGCGCCCAACCGCACGACCCCCCGGCCTATTATCTTTAGCTTGCTACGCTATCAACAAGTGGAACAAATTTTACATGTTGCCCGAGCGAATCATCATTTGGAATTTGAAGGTCGTAAGGTCTCCTTCTTTCCTGATTTGGCAAAGCCTACCGTTGACCGTCGGAAGAAACTCCTTGCTTTTCGCCCTCGACTTCAACAGCTACAGGCTCGCTTTGGCCTGTTGTATCCAGCGAAGCTCCGAGTGACTCTCCACAACCAAACCAGGACGTTCGAAGATCCTGATCTACTATCAACATTTTTAGACTCCAAAGAAGCAGAGCAGATGCGCTAATCCCAAATCTTGGACTCTTATCTGCCGGCTCTATCCGCCATTTTGAAGGGCCCGATGCGGCGGTCATAGCCAAGCACAGAAATAGCCTGGACTTTCTTTCTTTCTCTATATGACTTTTGTTTTTGGTCTCCTATCCCTTCATGATGTGTGCCTCGGTCGGATTCGGAGCACGCACAGTCCTACAGGTTATATGTTTTTTCAATTTCGGCCTTCTCTGGGGTTTCTCCCCGCAGACACATGGTCGCCAGTAATTTTGGGGTTTTGCTTCTCCTCTACCGTACTGCGGTTTTCTTTGTTAATGTGGGGCGCTTCATTGTATTATATTAGTTTATTTTTCCTATGTCATGTATACAGCCAGATACAGTCAGCTTGAGGGACATTGTGAAATTATGTGTGCTATCATGCTCAGAATTTTTAACTTTTCTGAATGGCCTTATGTAAAATCTTATCATTCACTGTCAAAGGCATTAATGGTCCACTCAAAGGAAAGAAAATCCTTAGCTATCTTAGCCATGAGCATGTTGATTTAGTGTTTCTTCAGGAAACGCATTTAAACTCTGTTGAAACACTGAGACTCAATGCTAAGCCTCATATGGTAGCTGCCTATTCTCCCACCGTTTCCAAATGGTACGGGATAACCATTCTGGTTAAGAAGTCATTGCACGCTACTGTACCTGATATCAGCGCTGACTAGGAGGGTAGATGGGCCCGTGTACACCTTGAGGTTGGAGATAGTGAATTCACGTGTATTTGTATAATGCCCCGAATGTGGACAACCCTGCTTACTATACAAGTATTGCGCAGTTGGCCTCGGCCTCTGCCAATGCTCCATTAATACTTGGTGGCGATTTTACTCAAGTGTTCCCTCAATCTTTTCTTCTCAAACACGGTGCTCGTCGGTCGGAAGATCCAGTACCGAGTAGACCTGTGTGGCTAGATATAGAAGCGGGCCTTTGCAAACCGATTCCTCTTACCTTTCTCCCTGGTATGACTCTCCCATCAGACTCCCACTATCCACCAATGCTTTTAACACTTTAGGTGCCTTTAATACTCTTATGCAATCTTTAGACTCCTGACTCTGGTCACATTGCATGTGACTTTGACCTCGGAGCAATGGAGCCTTATCTGGAGTAGAGGGACACGGGTTCCCGATCCGCCTCATTCACTCAGGCCCTCTTTTTTCTAGCCCACCGGTGTTTTTACACTTCTCACAGATTAGACAAATGGAACACTACTCAGGGCAATGGTTGCTGGACACGTCCTGCGGCCATTGGTTCATTGCCTCATGTTATGCATGAATATCCCGCCCTACAGTATTACTGGCGTCGGGTCTGGGGTCGTATTTAGTCTATCTCGCACTCTCAGGAGCCCTTTTCTTGGAGGATAGTGGAACTTCGCCTAGTTGCGGGGATCCCCTCTCTCCCAAAATGGCTTATCTCCTTTCGAACTTTATGCTTGGCATTGCTACTTCCCTACTTAAGTAATACCGGAAATTTAGCTCCCATCTGAGCCCCAATGAATGGTGGAATCATGCCTGTCTTTACAGTAACTATGAACAAATATCTCGTCTGTTCGCTTCCTCCGTTCAGACTCCTTCTCATTGGTCTCAATGGAAGATGCTCAATGACTATGTGTTTATTGCTAAATGCTCTCATCTGACTGTCTAACTTTGTATATATCTCTGTCCCATGATCATGCTGTATTGTAGATACTCTTTTGATCGTTTGATGTATAATCACTGTTAATTGGAGGCGCTCACATGCTGATATAATCGGATAGAGAAGAAGCATCGGGGTGGGGGGTAATGGGTTTGCTTTTCCTTATTGTATACTTGTGTTGTCTCTTTTGGTGTGTTGTTTCTTTTGTTTGTTGCAAAATGAAAATAAAAGTTTAAAAAAAAAAAGAAAGCTAGACAGTGAAAAAGACACATAGGAAGAAAATTGATGCCTTTGAATTATGGTGCTGGCGGCGAATACTGTGTATACCATGGACTGCCCGAAGAACAAACCAGTCGGTACTAGAGGAGATCAAACCTAAGCTTTCTTTAGAAGCTCAGATGACAAGACTTCGACTTTCATACTTTGGACACATCATGCGAAGAGAGAGATCATTAGAGAAAGACATTATGCTTGGCAAGATAGAAGGTCAACGCAAAAGAGGAAGGCCAGCAATGAGATGGATCGATACAATAACATCAGCTACAGGTACCAGTCTGTCAACAATGAGCCGCCTGACTGAAGACCGAACACAATTTAGGATAGCTATCCAGAGGGTCGCCATGAGTCGACTCCGACTCGACGGCACTTAACAACAACAACAATCCATCCAGGGATATACATACCCCGATGTATAATCCAGTCCATCCCTTTTCAGCGTCTCTAATTTTTTGGTCATTATATCTTGTTGTACGATCTTGAATTGTCTCTGGATGTCCTCCATTTTAGTATTATACATTTAATCTGTTGCCTTAGATTTCAAATCACTTTGAATAATTTGTATTTCCTCCGTGAGTTTGCTTATTACTGGTTTCAATGAATCCACTATCAAGACCATTAGGTTCAGAGAACATTAATTTAATATCAGTTCCATTTGTCAACGAACTCTACCTCCATCGCTGGCATACGTGGTTCCTTGTAGATCCTCAGGCCTCTGGGGATTTGCTGCCGAGTGATATACTCCAATAACGATAGTCTATGCAGTTCTGTTCTGACTTTTCTTTTTTGTATCATAGCAAGCATTTCCCAAGACGTTTCAAACTGGGTATCAGACGGTTCCTCCGTGAGTGAAAATGGAGTCTTTTCTTTGGTTAAGCCAAGCACATAATTATGTGAAAAACTCAAAATGTTTTTCCATCCTGAATGACCATCCATGTTGTGGAATCACTTCTCCAATGGGTCTCTCTCTGAACGTTTACTGATGCATACTAAAGTTTTTCGTTCAAACAGCTTATAAACTCATCAAGCCATAAAATAAACTTTATTCCTATTTAAGACCACACTAAATGTAGCAATGGGCACACAAAGGTCTCAGACTTAAAGCGGCACAGAATATAGACTTTTGTCTTGTTTTATAGTGCCTTATCGCATCAATGACCTTTAGTGTTCCAAACTATTGCTACTTTATATTTCAAAATGCAGCTCAAGTGAAAATTGTTGTGTTCAATCCTCTTCATCTATCTCTCATAACTGCATGATAATAAAACATGAATCATTCAATGCCACTTAGCTGTCTTCCAACTAAGAGCTTCCTCTATGTTTTAGTAACGATCTCGACGTGCTCCCTGGGCACCACTGAGGCGTTTCACTGCCGCAGTTTAGTACACGGAGTCGCTGGTTAGCAATTGATCTCCTGATGAAACTGTGGCAGTGAAATGCCTCAGTGGTGCCCAGGGAGCACGTCGAGATCGTTACTAAAACGTAGAGGAAGCTTGTAATTGGAAGACAGCTAAGTGGCACTGAATGATTCGTGTTTTATTATCATGCAGTTATGAGAGATAGATGAAGAGGATTGAACACTTAGCAATTTTCACTTGAGCTGCGTTTTGAAATACGAAGTAGCAATAATTTGGAACACTAAAGGTCTTTGATGCGATAAGGCACTATAAGACAAGACAACAGTCTATATTCCGTGCCGCTTTAAGTCTGAGAACTTTGTGTGCCCATTGCTATTTAGTGTGGTCTTAAATAGGAATAAAGTTTATTTTATGGCTTGATGAGTTTATAAGCTGTTTGAATTGAACGAAAAACTTTAGTATGCATCAGTAAACGTTCAGAGAGAGACCCATTGGAGGATTGAAAATACCATGGCTTGAACAAGTCGAATCTTTGTATGGAGAGACATCTCTGCTCTTGAGAATCTTATCTAGGTCTTTCATAGCCATTCTGCCAAGAGCAATGCGTCGTTTGATTTCTTGACTGCTTGTTACTTCTTCATTGATAGTTGATCCAAGTAGGTTAAGTTGTTCACAATTTCAATTTCTTCTCCTTCAACGATGAACCTGTTGATTACACCAGTTGTCAAGATCTTTGTCTTCTTTATATTAAGGTGCAGGCCCATTTTGAGACTATGTTCTTTGATTGTGAGAAGCAAATGTTTCAGATCATCTTCAACTTCAGCCAATAATGTAGTATCATCAGCATAGCAATGTTCTATGTGAACAAACAAGGAGGCACAGGCTCCAGGCTTCTTTGTCAGGAAGCACAGGCCCTGTGTGCCTTTGCAGTCCAACACGAAATGTTTCTCAAGGCAGTTTATCTACATGGCCGAGAAAATTTCCTGGCAGACAGGTTGAGCAGGATTCTACAGCCTCACAAATGGCATTTGAATCCCCTCGTGGTCCAGCAGATCTTCCTAAAATGGGGTCTTCTAACCTTAGATCTTTTTGCCAGTCCACTGATCCATCAACTGCCCAGGTTCTGTTCCAGACAACCGCATCCTCTGCGAATAGCAGCAGATGCCTTTCTAATCTCTTGGTCTACGGACCTGCTGTGTGCGTTTCCTCCAACGCCTCTAGTGGCCAGAACCCTACTCAAGGTTCTTCGGGACAGGGCCTCGCTGATCCTGGTAGTCCCCAGATGGCCGAGGCAACTGTGGTTTCCACTCCTTCTGCAATTGGTGGTGGACACTTCACTTGGGGGGTGCAATCCGATCTCCTGGGGGTGCAATCCGATCTCCTGTCTCAGGATCAGGGATCTCTCCTGCACCCCAACCTCCAGTCCCTCCATTTGATGGCCTGGCTGCTGAAAGGGTAGTTCTAGCCCCCTTACTTCTACAAAGGGATGTGGAGGAGGTGGTTTTGGCCTCTAGGAGACAATCCACTTGGAAATCTTATGCCCTCAAGTGTTGTAGGTTCTCCACCTGGTGTGCTCAGCGTCAAGAGGATCCATTTTCGTGCCTGGTACCAGTGGTGCTGCAGTATCTGCTTCACCTATCGGACCTAGGCCTTAAATCCAACTCTGTTCGGGTCCACCTCAGTGCTCTGTCAGCGCATCACTCACCGGTGGAGGGCCAGTCTCTGTCGGTCCACCCCTTAGTGGCCCGTTTCCTCAGAGGTCTGCTTTTGCTCAAGCCTCCGATTCGTCCACCAACCCCTGAGTGGGATTTGAATGTGGTCTTGCAACAACTTACTCGCCCATCGTTTGAGCCAATGGCTACCTGTCATTTACGCTTCCTTTCCTGGAAGGCATTGTTCTTGGTGGCTCTTACCTCGGCCAGGCGTGTGAGTGAACTACAAGCTCTGGTTTCTGATAGACTGTACACATGGTTCTATAAGAACATAGTGGTCTTACGGACTCATCCTAAGTTACATAGAAACATAGAAACATAGAAATATGACGACAGAAAAAGACCACATGGCCTATCTAGTCTGTCCTTCCATAACAACTACAACAGTCCCCTTTTTACCTTTAGAGATCCTCTGTGTTTTTCCCATGCTTTTTTGAATTCAGTTACTGTCCTCATCTCTACCACCTCCACTGGGAGACTATTCCATGGATCCACTACTCTTTCTGTAAAGAAATATTTCCGCATATCACTCCTGAATCTATCTCCCTTCACCCTCATCACATGTCCCTCGTAGCAGAACTTGCTTTCAATTGAAAGAGGCTCTCTCCCTGAACATTTATGCCACAGAGGTATTTAAACATCTCAATCATATCACCTCTATCCCGCCTTTCCTCTAAGGTGTACATATTAAGAACCTTCAGTCTGTCCTCATATGCTTATAATGAAGACCACTAATCATTTTAGTAGCCACCCTCTGCACCGACTCCATCCTGTTCACATCCTTTTGAAGGTGCGGTCTCCAGAATTGCACACTATACTCCAAATGAGGTCGCACCAAAGACTTATACAGAGGCATTATCACCTCCTTTTTTCTGCTAGCCATACCTTTCCGTATGCACCCAAGCATCCTTCTAGCTTTTGCTGTTGCCTTTTCTACCTGTTTAGCTACTTTAAGATCATCAGACACAACCACATCTACGTCCCGCTCTTCTTTAGTGGACAAAAGTACTTCACCCCCTATACTACATTGCTCCCTTGGATTTCTGCAGCCCAAATGCATGACCTTACATTTTTTAACATTAAATCCCAGCTGCCAAATTCTAGACCATTCTTCAAGCTTAGCTAGATCCCTCTTCATGTTATCTACCCCTTACTGGGTGTCTACTCTATTGCAGATTTTGGTATCATCCGCAAAGAGGCAAACCTTACTTGAAAGCCCTTCCGCTATATCACTAACAAAGATGTTAAAAAGAATCGGACCAAGGACAGATCCCTGGGGCACACCACTGATAACATCCTTCTCCTCAGAGTGAGCTCCATTTACTTGTACTCTCTGTCGCCTCCCACTCAACCAATTTCTAACCCAAGCAGTAACTTTAGGGTCCATCCCTAGGGTGCTCAGTTGGTTTATAAGTCGCCTGTGAGGAACATTGTCAAAGGCTTTACTGAAATCTAAATACACCACATCTAGGGCTCTCCCTCAGACCAACTCCCTGGTCACCCAGTCAAAGAAATCAATCAGATTTGTCTGACAAGACCTGCCTCTGGTGAATCCATGCTGCCTCGGATCCTGTAATCCGCTGGACTCCAGAAACCTCACTATTTTCTCTTTCAGCAGCGTTTCCAATAATTTACTCACCACCGAAGTTAAACTAACCGGCCTGTAGTTTTCAACCACATCCTTTCTTCTGCTTTTGTGAAAAGGCACCACATGAGCCTCTCTCCAGTCCTTTGGCACCACTCCCGACTCCAATTAGGCATTGAAAAGGTCAGTCAGTGGAGCTGCTGGAACTTCCCCAAGTTCCCTCAGTATTCTCGGGTGTATCCCATCCGGTCCCATTGCTTTGTCTACTTTAAGTTGAACTAGTTTCTCACGAACACAGTCTTTTGAAAATTGTTCAAGATGTCCTTTGCTTCTATTCCTATTTGTGGGTGTTTTCTGAGGTCCTGCTCCTGGTTCTTCATCTGAGAACACAGAATAAAAATATTTGTTAAGTAATTCCGCTTTATCCTTATCAGCTTCTACATATTCCTTCCCTCCACCCTTGAGTCTGACAATACCACTCTTGCCCTTCCTCTTCTCACTAATATATCTGAAAAATGTCTTCTCCCCCCATTTTATTGCATTGGCTATTTCCTCCTTCTTTTGAATCTTTGCTTTCTTGACTACTTTGCTAGCTTCTCTAAGTTTTTCCAAATACAGATGCCTGTCTTCCTCCCTCTGTGTTCTCTTGTATTTCATGAAGGCCTCCCTCTTTTTCTTAACTTTTTCAGCAACTTCTTTTGAAAACCATAGCAGTCTCCTTTTCCTTTTACCTTTATTTACCATTTTAACAAAAAGGTTGGTTGCCCTTAAAATATCCCCTTTCAGTTTTGCCCACTGTTTTTCTACATCCCCCTGCTGTTCCCATCCTACTAACGACTCCCTAAGGTATTGGCCCATCTTGGCAAAGTTAGTCTTCCTAAAGTCTAAGATCCTCACCTTTGAATGGATTCTAACAGCCCTAGTACTAATACTGAACCACACCATCTGGTGATCACTGGATGCAAAATGATCTCCCACTACAACATCAGAAACACTTTCACCATTGGTAAGCACCAAGTCCAGTATGGCCCCTTCACGTGTGGGGTCTGTTACCAATTGCCTGAATAGTTCTCTCTGTAGAGAATCCAGGATCTCCTTATTTCTAGATGATACTGCAGCAGGAATGTGCCAATCAACATCTGGCATATTGAAATCTCCTATCTGTAGCACTTCCCCTTTCCTAGCAATGCTGCGCATCTCTTCAATTAACTCTCTGTCCACCTCTTCCTCTTGTGAGGGAAGTCTGTATAATCACACCAATGTAAATAGATTTCTCTTTCCCTCTTTCTAGTTTAACCCACAATGCCTCCTCTCTCCCTTTTAAGCTCTGTAATTCCAAAGCTTTAATAGTAGTTTTTACATATAGTGCCACTCCTCCTCCCCTACTTCATACCCTGTCCTTTCTGAATAAAGTATAGCCAGGTATAGTTACATCCCAATCATGGTTTTCTGTGAACCATGTTTCTGTAACTGCCACTAAATCCAAGTCAGCCACTCCCACCAAAGCTTCAACATCAGGGATCTTATTTCCCATGCTACGGGCATTTATACACACTGCTTTCCATATGTTACCCCTGTAACCCATTTCCATAAAGTTATTTAATGTATCACCTACCTGGGGGCTTTCACTTACCTGGGGGCTTTCTTCACCCATCCCCAACGAATCTAGTTTAAAGCCCTCTTCAGTAGATTAGCCAGTCTACTACTGAAGACGCGTTGACCTTTCTTGGACAGATGGATGCCATCTCTGCTCTGCAACCCTTGGAACAGCATCCCATGGTCTAGGAAACCAAAACGCTCTCAATGACACCATCCACGCAGCCATGCATTCATCTCCAGGATGCGAGCCTCTCTGCCTTGGCCTTTACCCTCAACAGGGAGGATTGAAGAGAACACCACCTGTGCACCTAACTGCTTCACCCTCTGTCCCAGAGCCATGAAGTCACTTTTGATATGTTCTGAGGTATACCTGGCAGTATCATTTGTTCCAACATGGATTAGCAACATTGGGCAATAGTCAGTGGGCTTGATGAGTCTCGGCAAACATCTTGGATTATGGCACCAGGCAGACAGCATATCTCTCTGGACATCAAGTCTGGTCAGCAGATGGACGCTTCAGTACCCCTCAGAAGAGAGTCTCCAACCACCACTACCCTTCGTTTCCTTCTGGTCACTGATTCTGCAACTTTGGGGGTACTTGAGCTCTGGTTCTTCCCTTTCCAGGGATGCTTTCACCTCCTCCACTTCCAGGGCTGCATAATGGTTCTTCAATTCAAGGGCTGGAGAAGTTGGATTGGTGATTTTTCAGGCCCTGGTGACTTGTGTCCAACCATCGACATTCTGTTGACACCCATCTTCTCCTCTGCTGGAGAGCTTGGTTGCTGCAAAAAGCATCTCATCAATGTACTTCTCACTGTCTTGAATGCTCCTCAGCCTCGCCACCTCCTCTCTGAGTTCCTCCACTTGTTTCCTCAGAGCTTCAGCATGCAGGCACCCTGCACATGGAACCGGTCCTTCAATTGGCATTAGGACCTCTGTCTGGACAGAGGCAGTATCTGTAACAGGGGCAACAGCTTTAGTGATACGATTTTTCCCAGCCATTATTCTGTTCGTGGAGCTTAGATATCTGTTAAAGCAAAACAGAGAGATCTACCAAGTACCAGCCGGTTACCCAGCTGTCCTTTCAGAGAAAAAGCAGTTAAATCTCCTTAATTATATTCAAATGTGCTGGTCCAATTCTCTGTGCTTTGTCAAATGGGGAGGTGCCTTATAAAGCAAGACTACTCGCTAGGGGTGGGTGGGAGTCGGGGTGGGTAGGGAGGGAACTAACACCTGATTAGGTGTTAGCAGTTCCCAAAGCTGAGGAGGTTACTGGAGTTCAACCACCTACTGTGCTCAAGGAAAGTCCCACTAAAGCACAAAAAAGAAAGTAACCTTGCTTTAAAAATGTACAAAAAACCCTTTTAAGAGCTCCCAGTCAGAGAGCTAACTAACTATTTAATATAATAAAACAAACCCTTAAATCCTTACTGTTGGTTGATCTGGGGAGCTCCTGTAGGAAAGCCTTCCTTCCAAAGGATGTCTCCTCCTTCCACCTCAATCAGGAGGTGGTTCTTCCGACCTTCTTTCCCAGGCCGCATGCCAGCCGGGCTGAAATGGTCTTGCATACCCTGGACTGTAGGAGGGCATTGTCTTTCTACCTTGACCGTACGCAGGGGCATCGAAGGGCTATCCAGCTCTTTGTCTCTTTTGACCCTAATAGACTGGGGTTACCTGTCTCCAAGCATACCCTGTCCATTTGGGTAGCAGACTGTATCGCCTGGGCGTACAGAGCAGCCAGCCTTTCCTTGCAGGGTCGAGTCACAGCCCACCGTGTCTGGGCAAAGGCTGCATCAGTAGCTCATCTCCGCTCTGTTCCGTTGGCAGACATCTGCCAGGCCGCTACTTGGTCTTCAAGCCAGACATTTGCGGCCCATTATTGCCTCAAGAGGGAGTCCCGAAGGGACAGTGCTTTCGGACAGGAGGTACTCTGTAATCTCTTTGAGGTTTAGGCAACTCCTACCCTCTGGCCCTTGTGTTGGGCTACCATTCGGGGGTGTTCTCAGAGAAGATTCTTATCTCGCATGCTGAGGCTCTTGAGAGGGAGCTTATTTTCAGCTTTGGGTTCTCAGTAGCCTAAAGCTGGGGAGTCCCATATGTGAGAACTGACTTCCTGCTTGGTCCTGGAGAAAGCGTAGTTACTCACCTGTAACAGGTGTTCTCCAGGAGCAGCAGGAATCAGTCCTCACAACCCTCCCTCCTCCCCTTGGAGTTGCAGTCCTATATGTCATTTTGTTTTTTTGCTGTCTTTTAGCTATGTCATCAGACTGAGCAAGATGGCACCCTTGGGCGGGAAGGGGACCACGCATGCGCGCTGCAATTCCCAAAGGCTTTCTTTGAAAGCTGGGGAAATGCTCCACATGAGGGCTCCGTTGGCGCCGACGTCACCCATATGTGAGGACTGATTCCTGCTGCTCCTGGAGAACACCTGTTACAGGTGAGTAACTACGCTATCTATGTTGATTGGAATTTTCTTTTTTATGGATCTTGCATTGATATATGCACAAGAGAGTTGTGAGGTGTTTTGGGTGACCTTCCGTGTCTCAGGGGTAGCTAAGGGGGTGGGGGTAATGTGTATTAGTCTACATGTGTGAGTGCTATTTGGTGGTCTATGATATGGTTTAGGTAGATTAAGATGTGAGTGGATGATTGGGATTGTTTCAGGCTGAGAGGGGAATGAGAATTCAGCATTGGTTCTTATGGATAAGCAAGAAAGTATGATTGTAATAAAGAATATGGCAGCTAAGCGGTGGAGATTCATTTTGTTGGAAAGAGTTTTCAACTGTTAGGAATTGAAAGGGGGAGAATAGTGTAGCGGAGATTAAATGCTTTCAGTAGCAGGTTACAGTTAAAAGAGTATAGATTGAGTGGAGAGATACACTGTGGCAGGGTTAATCAGGAAAATACAATGTTACCGTACAGTATGGTTAGTGAAATGAACTGAATCAAGTGAAGGAGTGTAGCAAATATCAAAAATAGTTTAGTACATACAAGGTTGCATTATGGTGCAAAGGCAGTTGTTGAACAGAAGTCTTAATTGCTGGAGTGTAGAATGAGTGGTTGGTGTTTGAGGATTACCGTTACAGTGTTTGGCATCCCCTTTGGTGTAGACCTTGTGGGAGGATGTCAGCTTTCTTAGATGGATTCTATTGACTCTGATGTATGGTCCACACCTAAGGTCCATGCCAAAGGGCCCTCTGGCGAGGCCCTCAGGCACGGGCCTGCCCGTTGTTGTTGTTAAGTGCCGTCGAGTCGGAGTCGACTCATGGCGACCCTCTGGATAGCTATCCTAAATTGTGTTCGGTCTTCAGTCAGGCGGCTCATTGTTGACAGACTGGTACCCGTAGCTGCTGTTATTGTAGCAATCCATCTCATTGCTGGCCTTCCTCTTTTGCGTTGACCTTCTATCTTGCCAAGCATGATGTCTTTCTCTAATGATCTCTCTCTTCGCATGATGTGTCCGAAGTATGAAAGTCGAAGTCTTGTCATCTGAGCTTCTAAAGAAAGCTTAGGTTTGATCTCTTCTAGTACCGACTGGTTTGTTCTTCGGGCAGTCCATGGTATACACAGTATTCGCCGCCAGCACCATAATTCAAAGGCATCAATTTTCTTCCTGTCTGTCTTTTTCACTGTCCAGCTTTCACATCCATATGATGTTATTGAAAATACCATGGCTTGAACAAGTCGAATCTTTGTATGGAGAGAGACATCTCTGCTCTTGAGAATCTTATCTAGGTCTTTCATAGCCATTCTGCCAAGAGCAATGCGTCGTCTGATTTCTTGACTGCTTGTTGCTTCTTTATTGATAGTTGATCCAAGTAGGTTAAAGTTGTTCACGATTTCAATTTCTTCTCCTTCAACGATGAACCTGTTGATTATGCCAGTTGTCATGATCTTTGTCTTCTTTACATTAAGGTGCAGGCCCATTTTGAGACTATGTTCTTTGATTGTGAGAAGCAAATGTTTCAGATCATCTTCACTTTCAGCCAGTAATGTGGTATCATCAGCATAGCGAAGGTTGTTGATGAGTCTTCCACCAATCTTCACACCTCTGTTGTCTTCATACAGTCCTGCTTCTCTGATTTTTTGTTCTGCATATAAATTAAACAGGTAGGGGGAAAGTATGCAGCCTTGTCTTACACCTTTGCTTATTTTAAACCATTCTGTTTCTCCTTGTTCCGTTCGAACTGTTGCTTCTTGATCAATGTACAGATTACGCAAGAGAACGATCAGGTGTTCCGGTATACCCATGCTTCTTAATGTGGCCCAGAGTTTCTCATGGTTTACACAGTCAAAAGCCTTGCTATAGTCGATAAAGCACAAATAGATATCCTTTTGGTATTCTTTAGTCTTTTCAAGGATCCATCTCACATCCGCAATGATGTCTCTCGTTCCTCGCCCTTTCCTGAACCCTGCTTGCACTTCAGGTAGTTCTTGTTCTAGGTATGGCTGTAGTCTCTTTTGAATAATCTTCAGTAGAATCTTGCTGGCATGTGGGATCAGAGCGATTGTGCGATAATTTCCACAGTCAGTTGGATCACCTTTCTTTAGTATTGGTATAAACACAGATCTTTTCCAGTCAGTTGGCCATGATGTTGTCTTCCATATTTCTTGGCAGAGCCTTGTAAGTACAGTAACAGCTGCATCAGATTGCTGCAATACTTCTATGGGAATGCTATCAATGCCTGGTGCTTTGTTCTTTGATAAGGCTTTCAATGCTGCTTCAACTTCTTCTTTCATCACCAATGGTTCCTGATCATAAGGTATAGGTTGAAACGGCTGTTGGTCCACTTGATCTTTATCATATAAAAACTCTGTATATTCCTTCCACCTTTTCTTGATCTTCTCAGCATCATTCAACATAGAACCTTGAGCATCTTGTAACATTCCAATTCGAGGCTGGAACTTTTTCTTTAACTCTCGCAGCTTTAGGAAAGCCGATCATGTTCTTCCTCTAATAGTTTCTGCTTCTATTTCCTTGCAAGTGTCATTGTAGTACTTTTCCTTGTCCTGTCTTGCTGCACGTTGGAAATCTCTGTTGAGTTCTGCGATTGTCTTTCTTTCTCCTTTGGCTTTAGCTTCTCTGCGTTTCTGGGCAATTTTCAGAGTTTCTTCCGTCATCCATTTTGGCCGTTTTTGCTTTTTCACCTTTTGTAGAGACTTCTCGCTTTCTTCCAGCACAACCTTCTTGATGTCATTCCATAACTCTTCCGGAGCTCTGTCATTTGTATCTAAGGCAGCAAATCGATTTTGCAGGCAGTCTTTAAATTCCAGTGGTATATTCTCAAGGTCATATTTTGGTGCATTCATGAGTGGTTTGCTCTTTTTCAACTTTAGCTTGAGTTTGCATACTAGTAGTTGATGATCTGTACCACAGTCAGCTCCAGGTTTTGTCTTTGTTGATGTTACAGAGCTTTTCCATCGTTGATTTCCACAGATGTAGTCAATTTGATTTTTATACAATCCATTGGGTGAAGTCCATGTGTACAGTCGTCGCTTGTGTTGCTGAAAGAAGGTGTTTGAGATGAATAGATCATTGGTCTTGCAGAATTCTATCAATCTTTCTCCAGCTTCATTTCTGTTGCCAAGTCCATATTTTCCAACTACTTTGCCTTCTTCTTTGTTGCCAACTTTTGCGTTCCAGTCACCCATGACTATCAGTATATCCTGTTTGCATGTTCTGTCAATTTCAGCTTGTACTTGTTCATAGAACTCTTCAATTTCATTCTCTTCTGCAGCTGTTGTTGGGGCATATACTTGAATTATAGTTGTGTTGATAGGCAATCCTCGTAGACGAATAGAGATTAAGCGTTCGCTGACTGCATTGTATTTCATTACAGTTCTTGCAAGTTTCTTCTTTATTATAAATGCAACACCATTTCTTCTTTGTCTTTCATTTCCAGCATAGTAGACCATGTGATCATCTGATGCAAAGTGCCCGATGCCAGTCCATTTCAGTTCGCTGACACCCAACAGATCAAGTTGTACACGTTCCATTTCATTCTTGACCACTTCCAACTTCCCTTGGTTCATGCTTCGTACGTTCCATGTTCCAATGTGTAAGACATCTTTACAGCTTCTGACTCTCATTTCATGTGCAGCTACATCAGCAGTCAGACTTCCCGAAGGCTTTGATCCAACCACATCATAAATGCTGGCTTTACTCTGAAAAGTCTTCAGCTCTTCCCCAGTAGCTAGTTGAGTGCCTTCCGACCTGGGAGTCTCATCTTCCAGCACCATAGCACAATTTGTTTTGTTGTAACTATCCATTGGGTTTTCATGGCAAGATACAGAAGTAGATTGCCGGGCCTTCCTTCCGCGCAGTTTAAGTTTGGTGTTGTTGCCGTTGTCACAGAAATGTGATCCTCCGCCGTCAACACTATCCCATTCTGCTGCTGCCCAGATGGGTGGTTTGTCTTCGTCTGGCACCTCAGCTGAGACCTGTCCATCTTGGGAGACCCTGCCAGTAGTTAAACTACCGATAGTTTAGCTCTCAGCATCACTGATGCACACAAGCCCTCACAGCACGACAAGCTGCAAACCAAGTGAGAGGGGCCTGCCCATAGCATGCTTGAATTAAAGGCGTTTCCCCAGAGGTCAGCGATGATTTGGGGGATGGAGCTGGGAAGCATGTGCAGCATGCCGATGTCCTTGTAGGAGAGGAAGCTGGAGGAATGGTCAGTCTTAGCACTCACCTTGATGCAGAGGTTGGCGGCTGTGCTGGAGTATGCTGAGTAGGGTTAAGGTGTCTGATGCCAATGCTCATCAGACACCAGAAAAGGTGTTGGTTGATATAGAGAGCAGCCATGGAAGTTGGAACCTGAAGGGCATCAGAGCAGTTTACATTCGCTACAAGCAGGTACTGGATACATTCCCTGGGTTAGCTGGCTTGCCCAAGGCCACAAGGAGTGCCTCTAGGACTAGAAATCCCAGTCCCTCTGGCTTGAGATTGCTGTCCCCAGTTGGGACTTGAACCCCTGGTTCTCCAGCCTGAGGTGCCTTGTCCTAACCACTAGGTCACTCCTCCCTGCCTGCAGAATCAACTAGCACTGGGGGCTAATCCATGATGAGTATGAGGGCCACTGCGGAGAGCATGGAAACCCGGGTGAGGGCCCAGATGAAGCCGACTCAGGTGCAGATCTTGGTGGTAGTATCAAATATTCAAACAGGAACTTTGAAGGCTGAAGTGGAGAAGGGTCAGTCGGTCCTAAGAAATGGGCGAATGCCGTTCAAAAGGGATGGGCAATGTCCTCCATGCCCTTGGTTGATCAAAAGGGAGTCAGGTTCAGATCCCCAAACTCAGAGTGGTGGAGACAGTGCCATGAAGCATTCAATGCGGTAACGCAGCCAATCCCGGAGAAGCCGATGGGAGTTCCGGGAAGAGTTCTCTTTTCTTTGTGAAGGGCAGGGCATCCTGGAATGGGTTCACCCTGAGAGAGGTGCTCGAGCCTTGAAAAGTGTTGTGATTCCAGTGGCATCTGGTGAGCTCTTGCTGGTCCTTGGAAATACAGGGGAGAGGGTGTAAATCTCACACCAGGATGTACCTATATCCGCAGCAGGTCTCCAAAGTGATCAGCCTCTGGCATGTTAGAACAATGTAGGTAAAGGAAGTCAGCAGGTCAGATCCATAACTTTGAGATAAGGATTGACTCTAAGAGCTGGGTTAGTCGGGCTAGGGTGTGAAGTGGGACTGGGCACGTGCAGTGGCTGGACAAGGGGTGCCACTGACCCCCTTCTCTTCCTATGGATTGCCCTAGCTGAAGGAGGTGTCTCTGCCCCTCTGCACCCTGCCCTGGGGTGGGGCACCATGAATTAGCTGATGTCCCACCTCAGCCAGCACCTAGCAGTTGACTTAGAACTGGTGCAGACTGGGGAAATCCAACTGTTTAATTAAAACAAAGCATTGCGAAGGTTTGCGGCAGGGGTTGATGCAATGTGAGTTCTGCCCAGTGCTCTGAATGTCAAAGTGAAGAAATTAAATGAAGCGTGTGTAAATGGCGGGAGTAACTATGACTCTCTTAAGGCAGCCAAATGCCTCATCATCTAATTAGTGACAAGCATATATGGATGAATGAGATTCGCACTGTCCTTACCTACTATCTAGTGAAACCACAGTCAATGGAATGGGCTTGGTGGAATAAGTGGGTAAAAACACCCTGTTGAGTTTGACTCTAGACTGGCACTGTGAAGAGACATGAGAGCTGTAGAATAGGGTGGGAGATGCACCGAGGCAACCAGTGAAATACCATTACTCTTATTGTTTTTCACTTACCCGGTGAGGCGGAGGGGGGGATGTGACCCCCGAAGTTCTCTTGCTTCTGGCTCCAAGTGTCTGACACCCGCTGGGCATGACCTGTTCCAGGGACAGTGGCAGGTGGGAAGATTCACTGGGGCAGTACACCTGTCAAACCACAACACAGATGCCTTAAGGCGAGCTCAGGGAGGACAGAAACTGCCCATGGAGCAGAAGGGCAAAAACTCACACTTGATTTTCAGTATGAATATAGACCATGAAAGTGGGGCCTCACAATCCTTCTGACTTTTTGGGTTTTAAGCAGAAGGTGTCAGAACAGTTACCACAGGCATAACTGGCTTGTGGCAGCCAAGCATTTATAGCAATGTCACTTTTTGATCCTTCAGTGTCAGCTCTTCCTATCATTGTGAAGCAGAATTCACCAAGTGTTGGATTGTTCACTCACTAATAGAGAACGTGAGCTGGGTTTGGACCATTGTGAGACAGGTTTGTTTTACCCTACTGATGATGTGTCATTGCTATAGTAATCCTGCTCAGTACGAGAGAAACTGCAGGTTCAGACATTTGGTTTACGTGCTTTGCTGGGGAGTCAAGGGGGCGAAGCTACCATCTATGGGATTATGACTGAACGCCTCAAAGTCAGAATCCCCCCTAAACAGAATGATACCACAGTGCTGCGGAGGCTTGGTGGCCATGGATAGCCGGCCAGCAGCCGGTAAGGAGAGTGTCGCTCGCCTTTGACCGGAGCACGGACTGAAAGGGGCTGTCTCTCTCCTATCACACAATGCAAGTTCATGGGGCACCTGATGCTAAATCATTCATATATGACTTGATTCTGGGTCAGGGTTTTGTACATAGCAGAGCAGCTACCTTACTGCGATCTATTGAAAGTCATCCCTTTTTTTTCGGCCCACCAGCTCTCCCAGGAGGGAGAAGGCCCAACATCGCCTCCAGGGCCGCCCCCGACGCCACAGACTGCTCCTGCTGCCCAATCAGGGCAGCCCGGTGCCATTAAAAAGGAGCGCCTGACCACCGGAAGGCCTTTTTGGCCCACCAGCTCTCCCAGGAGGGAGAAGGCCCAACATCGCCTCCAGGGCCGCCCCCAACGCCACAGACTGCTCCTGCTGCCCAATCGGGGCAGCCCGGTGACATTAAAAAGGAGTGCCGGTTAGGCGTGCCCGCGCCTGAGGGCCGCGCAAGAGGGCCCTTTGGCACGGCCCTTAGGAAAAGGCCAGCAAAGATCTACTATACGGCAAGACAACATTGAAGAGAAATTCACGCCGCCACCAGCATCTGCCACAGAGTACAGCTGAGCTCCTCTAGGGTTGAGCTTGCGTACCACATCCTCACTGCAACTCCTCAACCGCAAGTATACCTACTACAACCATCTAAACAGACTCTCCATAATAAAAAAAAAAAAAGCTGAACTTTGTGCCTAAATAGTTTAAATCCATTGCATCAGGATAAGAAACAAAGCCAGCAAATATAACTCACTGCACATTAATGATATACTGTCGCCAGTATTCTACAATTGAAATTGCAGTTAACCAGAGACCATTGTACTGT
Source organism: Ichthyophis bannanicus (assembly GCA_033557465.1). Classification (NCBI taxonomy): domain Eukaryota; kingdom Metazoa; phylum Chordata; class Amphibia; order Gymnophiona; family Ichthyophiidae; genus Ichthyophis; species Ichthyophis bannanicus. Next base: position 999,512,762 of record CM066034.1, read on the forward strand.
TATCCATACTCTATTGTTACTGTTGCCAGTATTATCTGTTAAAGAAATACCTCACTGTAACCAGCCACACTACTACACCCAACGCTAACAAAAGTATCAAGCAGGCCTCTTCCTCACCACTCCGGCCCTCCACCAGCAGCTCATACACACCGTAATAACATGCTCTGTTTAACACTGTACCAGTACCAGATCTAATTTCAAGTGGGGCAATACAGTCTAATGTCATTAGAGCACACTTCTATTGTCAGTATCACCTTATTCACACTATTGCTACTGTTTAACTTGCTACTGCTTAACTATTTGCTTAGCTACTGTTTAGCTATTTAACACTGTACCATTACCAGATCTAATTTCAAGTAGGGCATACAGTCTAATATCATGTAGGGCACACTGATATTGTCAGTATCACCTCATTCCTACTATTGCTACTGTCTAGCTTTACTGCTTTCCCGCCACTGCTACTGTGTGTATTACTGTATTCTTACCATTACCATTGTTAGTAGATCCTTACCTCTGCTATAACCCGCAACTAGGAGAGGACACTTACCCTCTCTTCCTGTGTCACAGTAGAAACAACTGCCTGAGTAAAACATCCTTAGCCAGCGGCCACTCCAACTCACTCTCCTTACATAAACCTCTGCCTCCTCTGTCCTGGCTCAGAAAGACGCAAAATGGAGCGCATAATCTGCACCCTAATGAGTCTACCTTCTACTTACAATCTTGCCATCCAACTCACTGGCACTACTTACAACACAAAACCACATCCCAACAGTCTCGACTGGTGGAAGAAAATGGCCCGATGACTCCCACAACCACTATCATGGAACTAGCTATTTACACCACCACCACCTAGTACATATCCCACTACAAAATCCTTCGAAAGCCAAGCAAAGAAAAAGCCCATACACTAGCAGCCTGAAGTGCGCACTCATTAACTCTCGCTCACTTCGCAAAAAATGGCCAGCAATCACTGAAACAATAACGTATCATAAATTAGATATTATGATCACCGAGACCTGACTCTCACCGGAAGATAACACCATACTCAATCAACTACTACCACCTAACTTTGTGGCTTTCACCAGCCACAGGCAGAACAAAAGGGTAGGAGGAGTTGCCATCTTCACCAGATCTGACCTTCAGTTCAAAATGGTAGAATCCAACAGCATCAATACCCTTGAAACAATGACTCTCTCCAACAACACCTGCTCTATAAACCTGATTTACAGAGCGCCTTCTGCAGATCCAGACAACCTCTCCAATATCATAAACATAGCATCCAACACCCATGGCCCAAATAAACCAAATTGGATCCTAGGTGATTTCAACCTGCCATCCCTACAGGACAATCAAGCAGCTACCTTCATAGAAGCCCTAGATATCTTGGGATATACCCAATTGGTACAAGAACCAACACACACAAAAGGCAACATTCTCGACCTCATATTCACCCCACAAACAGTGCTTAAACAAGCACATAATATCACGCTATCATTAATAGCAGTACCATGGTCGGATCATAAGCTCATCACTTTCCAGATTCCGACCCCCATCAAGCCACAAAGACCCACTGTGGACACAAGCATGAACTCGAACTCAACTACCAGAAGTTTTCACCCATTTAACAAAGAAAGTATCCTAGCCGAAATGAACACACTCCTTGATAAGAATTCACAAAACCTAGATGATCTAATCACCACATTTATTTATTTATTTTATTTATTTATTTAACAGTATTTCTAAACCGCCTTATCTTAATAATCAAGGTGGTATCACAGCAAGCAATCAGGTAAAGTGGGTGTGTTATACATGCAGTGAGGGTGAAACTTAGTTGTGTGAGGGCTGTGTTGGGTGCTTGATTTGCTTGAGCTATGTACAAAGTGGGCTATTTACAGTGGTGCTAAAAACACATTTTATATACATACAGTGTTAGGAGGTTTGGTGTGCTGTTATACATTCTCTTAGGTTATGTGATGTGTCCATAGTGCTCTATGAACAGCATGGTTTTCAGCTGTTTTCTGAAGTCTTTGAGGTCTGGAGTTGCCCTTAGATCGTCCGGTAGATTGTTCCATATTGTTGGAGCAGCCATGGAGAGAGCTCTGTCTGTTGTGTCCTTGCGTGTGTGCTTGTATTCATTTGGGGTATGGAACAGCAAGCTCAGTGCAATCGCAATCCGTCCCTCAACCAAAACCCCAAACAAAAGATCAGCTGCACCATGGTTCACAGCTGACTTAAGGGCTTCACTAACCCTCCTACGGAGATTGGAAAAGCGATGGAGGAAGTCACGTACCAGCAGTGACCAAGCAGCATACACCCAGCACTTACACACACACACATCGCAGGGCCGTCACAGACAGGATGAAACAATACCACACAGACACCCTGAAACGGTCACTAAACAAGCCAAACGACCTCTTCAACCTGGTCAAATCTCTTGCCAAAGAACCCACCCCGGAGCACCCCGGAACCATACACCCGCAAGACTATGCCGTCTTTATGCAATCTAAACTGTGCAAAACCGACAAAGTGGTGATACCGGACCCCCCCAACGAACGAGAGTTATCAGTATCTCTAACTACCTTTGTCACACCATCAAAGAGAACCATTGAAGACATCATCGCAACCCTAAATACCTCCACTGCATACTCGGACCCCTGTCCAGCATTCTGGATAAAAGATCTGCGATGTGACCTCGCCCCGATCTTAGCCAAATTGATAGGCCTATCTTTTAGCACCGGGTCTTTCCCCTCCACGCTCAAACAGACCTCCGTTAGACCGCTGCTGAAGAACGCCAAATTAGACCCTCAAAAGGTGGAGTCATACAGACCCATTTCCAGCATCCCGATGCTCGCTAAAATAATTGAAAAGATAGTCTACAAACAGTTACAAGACCATATTGATACCAACGCCCCTCTAGATTCATCTCAACATGGATTCAGAGAGTCACACGGAGTCGAAACACTACTCACAACTCTTGTTGACACCATAATTTCAGGCATTGACAACTTACGTCAAGGTTTTGCACTCGTCTTTAGATATAGTGGCAGCCTTCGACTCGGTCTGCCACGAAATTCTCCGAGGTCGGCTAAGAGAGAAAGGCATTAGTGGAACAGCTCTCGAGTGGTGCAGATCCTACCTGTCTGGCAGATGGCAATATGTCCGAGCAAACGGGTCCACATCCGAGCCATTCCTACAAAGCCAAGGAGTTCCTCAAGGATCCTCCCTATCATCACTTATGTTTAACATCTATATCCAACCTATCTGTAACATCATCAGATCGTTCAATGTGAGTTGCATGATATACGCAGATGATGTCTTACTCTACCTGCCAATATCCATGGACTGCCCAGACCTTACCCCCTTGACTAAGTGTTTCAACGCAATATCCGAATGGCTCGTCTCTCAAAATCTGCGCATCCAACACAAGAAAACGGAGGTCCTGTTCATCTCCAGAAATCCCGGAGTTTACTCCACCCAGCTACTTGGAAGTGGACAACGCCGAATTGCAAGTAAAATCAGCTATACGTTATCTCGGAATCACATTGGATCAGAACCTCAACATGAAGCAACACATAGCCAACACTGTCAGAGCGATCTACTTCAAGATTAGATCCCTTAGACACCTACGCCCGTTACTCGAACCAGGCGACTTCCGCACCATTTATCAAGCCCTCATCATTCCTCATTTTGATTATTCAAACGCCATCCTACAAGGACTCCCTCAGGCCACCTTACATCCCCTGCAACTTGCCATGAACAGTGCAGCGCGGATTCTCCTCGGAACGCCAAGAAGAGCATATCACACCCCTCCTGAAACAGCTTCACTGGCTCCCCATTCAAGCCAGGATCAGTTTCAAAACCCTAGTAATGACATTCAAGGCGATCAAGGGACTCTCCTCCTCTTCACTATGTGACCTCATCCAACCACCCACACCCAACAGGCTAAGAAGAACCACAGTAGACAACATGCTAGTGATACCGAGAGACATGACAAAATGCTCCAAAGCAACATCGAACAGAGCCTTTAGACTATGCGCCCCAAGTCTCTGGAACTCCCTACCACCACACAGAGCAATCCCCAACTTGAGCCAGTTCAGGAAGGCCTTGAAACACTTTCTCTTTATCAAATTTATTTATTTATTTATTTATTTAATTGGATTTCTATACCGCCTTATCATACAATCAAAGCGGTCTTACAAACAAAGATATTAAGAGTATTAGTGAGAAAATGTAAAGAAATAAAAGTTAAAGTTATGGTATAATGTGTTAGAGTGAGTTGCATTATCTACATAGTGAGCTATACTATAATGTGAGCTATTATACAATATGTATATGATTTACATTCCAGACAAATTAAGTTAGTTAATTGCATGACCGTAGTGTTCTATAAACAAAGATGTTTTCAGTTGCTTTCTAAAGTCATTGATGTCTTGAGCTGCTCTCAGCTCATTAGGTAGAGAGTTCCAGATGGAAGGTGCAGCAAAAGAGAAAGCCCTTTCAGAGGTGTCTTTACGTGTTTTTCTGACATCATTTGATAAGCTGATTCTGTTGTCAGATCCTCTTCTTCTAGGTCTGTTGCTAATATCTGACTGTATGAGATATGTCAGGCTTTCTGCAGAATATTGTTGTTTTATCTTGAAAATATAAATTATAGTTTTATATTTTACACGTGAAGCTATTGGTAACCAGTGAAGCTCTTTCAAGATGGGAGTTATATGTTCTCTACTTGATAAACCAAAAATTATACGTGCAGCAGTATTCTGCGCCAGTTGTAAAGGCTTAAGTGCTTGCTTAGATAAACCCAGATATATTGGATTACAGAAGTCAAGTAATGGAGTAATCAATGCTTGACAAACATTTCTGAAGTGAACAGTATCAAGAAGCGGCCTTAGTCTTTTGATGAGCTTCATTCTGTAATAAGCGCTTTTAATTGTCTTATTTATGTGTGATCTGAGATTCAACTCATTATCCAGAGTAACTCCAAGATATTTTACTTCTGATTTAATAGGAATAGTTGAGTTATCTATTTTGATGTCAGGAGGATGCGCAAAATTATGGTTACGAGAAATAAATAACGCCTCTGTTTTGCTAAAATTAATTTCCATGTTGTTTGTTTTACACCAGTTGGACATTTCTGAGAGACATTCTGTAATGCCCGAGAAATCAGGGTTCTCAATAATATCATCAGCATAGATTGTATACTTAATTCCACTTTTCAAAGGAATTTTGCATATTGGTTGCATATAAATATTGAAAAAGAGCGATGAAAGTGCAGATCCTTGTGGTACACCTTGTATTACTCTTATGGGCATAGAGGTTTTTTCCCCTATCTTTACTTGTAAAAATCTCTCTGTCAAATAGGAATGGAACCATTTTAAAGTGACCCCATGTAGACCAATCTCCTCTAATCTATTTAATAATCTATTGTGATTTACTGAGTCGAATGCTGCAGAGATGTCTATAAAATCATTATAATACCTTTCTTAATGTCATCAATGGTGCGGAGTATGCAGTCAAAAAGATAAATCATTAAAGTTTCAACTCCATGGTTTGGGCGAAAACCATGTTGGTTAATATCTAGGGGTGCATGAACATCAATGTGTTCTTGAAGTTGAAGTTGCACTATCTTCTCTATGATCTTTGCTAAAAAGGGTATGCTGGAAATTGGCCGGTAGGCTGCTGGATTATTCTTGTCTAGCGTTGTTTTCTTCGGAATTGGTCTAACAGTTGCAAGCTTAAGTTGCTCTGGTAAAATACCTTGAGAGAGGGAATTTTGCACAATGTTTTGTATGATGTGAATAAAATTTGACTTTGTAGACTTGATCCACGATACAGGACATGGGTCAGTGGGAGAAGTGCATGTGTTTATAGAAGAAATAATGTGCAAGAGTTGCTCCTTTGATGGAAAGGAGAATTTTTCCCAAACCCTGGAATTTGAGACTGATTTTAAGTTAAGTTTTTCTGTAGCTTTTGTCTTAGAGTGGAATTTTTCCCTAATATAGTCCGCATACTTTTGCGGTTCAATTTGAGCTTCCCCTTCTGTTTTTTGCTCCTTTGTTAAAGATTTTACAATTTCAAACAGTTCTCTAGGTTTGTTGATGGAATTATTTATTATATTTGTATGGTATTCTTTCTTAGAGTTTTTAATATGCTCATCGTATATTTTTTGTTTATTTAAGTAAAGCAGCCTTAATTCTGTCACCTTATTCCTTCTCCACTTACGCTCAATTCTTCTGAGCTCTCTTTTCATCAAACGTATAGCTGTAGAATACCATGGCTTGTGATGTTGCTTATTAATCCTTGCTTCCCTTGGTCTCATGTCTGTCATTCTGGCTGCATTAGAAATTATGTGATACCATTCTGTACTTGTGTCTCTAATTTCACTGAATCTGCAGATAGATGAGGTAAAGTATCTTGTATAAAAGCATCTTTGTTAAATTTTTTGAACCGTCTGTGATAGCATTTGTGGTCTAGGTTCATATCATTTTTTGTTTGTAATAAAATTTCTATTCTAACTATGTAGTGATCTGTCCAAGGAACTGGGGTGATGGTAGGAGTTGAAATTAGACCATCTAAGGTTAATTCATTTGAAACAAAGATGAGGTCAGGCGAGTAGCCATATGTGTGTGTAGGTGCATTAACTATTTGTGTGAAATGTAGTGAGTCCATTGCTTGAAGGAATGACTCAGAGTCTCTACGGTTAATTGATTTAAGGTTGAAGTCACCTAGCACTATTGAGGGTTTGTATGGGGAAGTGATTGAACAGATAGTGTCCAGCGTCGAGGCAAGTTCATCAGAAGATGCTTTTGGTGCTCTATAATGCAAACTAATTGCCATGTGCTTGTTCTCAATGTTAATGGAATTACATTGTGGCGATTCTAAGATACATTGTACTCTGAATCTTAAACTCTTTTTTGCAATTATAAGTACTCCTCCTCCACGTTTGATTGAACGAGAGCTGCTATAAGCAAAGTAAGATTCTGGGACAAGCTGATTGAGAATTACATTATCAGTAGGATTTAACCAAGATTCTGTGATGCAGAGCACATCAGGTTGAGCGTCCTCTATATGATCAACTATAGTTTGGACCTTGTTGCATACGGATCTACAATTTATTAATTCAATTGTAGTTAGTTTATCTGTATTTTGTAAAGCTTGATTTACTTTTGCTTCGAAATGAGGTCTTTCATTTGAATGCAATTGCCTCTTTGAACTAGAGTAACTACATGAGCCCTGTTTCCAGTGTTGCGGTTTTATGAAAACGTATGTGCATAACAGAAACCAAGTGCCAGGGGGTAACCAGATATAACTGCTTTGGCTGTATTGATGTTGTAAGATTACAGGGATACCTTGATAACAGATAAGGCATAATGGTAACAACAGCATTATAGAGCAAATGCTAGAGGGTTGTACTTGCGGTTAGTTGATAACTGCTCCTTTTACGTGTTCAAGCATATATAATCCTTTCGCCTAGTGTCCCGCCTAAGGGCCACGCCAAAGGGCCCTCTTGCGAGGCCCTCAAGCGCGGGCCCGCAAAGCGCGGGCGCGCTTCTGCTGTGGCGGTTCTAATGCTGATGTAGAGCTCTCTGATTGGCAGACACTCTCCCTGATGTGAATCCTCAGATAATTACACACAGCTGCTGTTGCAGAACTCCCCGATCAAAAATAAACCTCTGCTGTGGCGGTTCTAATGCTGATGTAGAGCTCTCTGATTGGCAGACACTCTCCCTGATGTGAATCCTCAGATAATTACACACAGCTGCTGTTGCAGAACTCCCCGATCAAAAATAAACCTCTGCTGTGGCGGTTCTAATGCTGATGTAGAGCTCTCTGATTGGCAGACACTCTCCCTGATGTGAATCCTCAGATAATTACACACAGCTGCTGTTGCAGAACTCCCCGATCAAAAATAAACCTCTGCTGTGGCGGTTCTAATGCTGATGTAGAGCTCTCTGATTGGCAGACACTCTCCCTGATGTGAATCCTCAGATAATTACACACAGCTGCTGTTGCAGAACTCCCCGATCAAAAATAAACCTCTGCTGTGGCGGTTCTAATGCTGATGTAGAGCTCTCTGATTGGCAGACACTCTCCCTGATGTGAATCCTCAGATAATTACACACAGCTGCTGTTGCAGAACTCCCCGATCAAAAATAAACCTCTGCTGTGGCGGTTCTAATGCTGATGTAGAGCTCTCTGATTGGCAGACACTCTCCCTGATGTGAATCCTCAGATAATTACACACACCTCACTGACTGCCCCGAACCCCAGCCACCAAATATGATCAATACCCAATAACCCCATCTGACATGTATATAGTTACCCTATTCAATGCTCCGCACATGTATATAGTTTACCCTGTTCTCCAAGTTACTTGTTCCTGTTCAATGTAATGACCTGACTTTGTTTATTGTCGGATACCATTTTGTTGTATGTAAACCGCGCTGATCGCAAATAGTGCTGTATATAAGAAATGTAAATAAATAAAATAAATAAATACATAAAAGCCTTTGTCTTCCTTCTCTCAGCCCTGATCATGTGAGAGAGAGAGGGCCGGGAACCCGACAGGCAGAGAAGCCTTCCATACCCTCCAGGGGAGAGGCTGAGGCTGCCAGAGTTCTTCCACCCATCTCCCTCCCAACCATGACCAGATGGTCGGGGGAGGTGTCGGGCCACCATGCCTGAGGATGCAGGGACTAGATGGCCTGGGTCTCGGGTGAAGCACCAGATGGGCAGGGTTTAGGGCAGAGTACCAAATGGCTGGAGTTTTGGGTGAAGCACCAGAATGCCACAGCCCCTGGCATGCCATGTTGGTAGGAGAACGTGCGATAAAGGGCTTAATAGTCGACGAAGCTTTGGGGGGACTTAAGGCCCGGCACCCCATGTACATTCTTGGTCCGGGCTTAAGAGTCCATTATTGGAAGACTAGGTGTGGAAAGATGGGGCATGGCCATCTTCAAGAGCCAGCAGGAACCAGGGGCTGGAGGTGGAGGTTCTTCCAAACATGCCAGGAGGGTTTGGCCGTGAATGAGTGCACATCAGAGTTCCAAGAAGCCAGGTATTTGAAGCGACCTGTTGATTAACTGAAGAGTAGTAAATCACCCAGACTGGACTTTAAAGATGAGATTGCAAAACTACTATTAGTAATCTGTGAACTATCATTAAAATCATCTGTAGTATCAGAAGACTGGAGAATGGCCAGCTTTTAAAAAGGATTTCAGGGGTGATCCGTGAAACTACAGACCAGTGAGCCTGAAATTGATATTAAGAAAAATGGTAGAAATCATTATAAAAAATAAAATTACTGAACATGTTGATAGCATAGTTTAATGGGAGAAAAAAAATATGGATTTAGCCAAGGAAAGTCTTGTTTTACTAATCTGTTATATTTTTTTGAAGTTGTGAATAAACAGGTAGACCGAGGTGAACTGGTTGATATAGTGTACCTGGATTGTCACAAAGTCTTTAACAAGGTCCATCATGAGAGACTCTTGGCCATATTAAAAAGTCATGGAATTGGAGGCATTGTAGTACTTTGGTTCAGGATAAAAAGCAGAGAGAAGGGCTAAATGGAATAGTGGAGTGCCCCAAGGATCTATGCTGGACTTGCTGCTTTTTAACATATTCATAAATGACCTGTAAATGGGAGTAATGAGTGAGGTGATAAAATTTGCAGATGACACAAAATTATTCAAAGTCATTAAAACACAAGAGGATTGTGAAAAATTGCAAGAGAACCTTGATAAAATGGAAGACTGGACGTTCAAATGACAGATGAAATTTAATGTGGACAAGTGCAAAGTTATGCACTTAGGAAAGAACAACCCAAACTACGGTTATACGATACAAGGTTCCACATTAGGAACCACCACCCAGGACAAAGATTTAGGTGTCATCCTGGATAATATGTTGAAAACCTCCGCTGAGTGTGCAGCGGTGGCCAAGAGAGCAAATAGAATGCTAGGTATGATAAGGAAAGGAATGGAGAATAAAACAAAGGATATTATAATGCCTCTGTATCGTTCCATGGTGCGACTGCACTTTGTATACTGTGTGCAATTCTGGTCGCTGTATCTTAAAAAGGATATAGCATTATTAGAAAAGGTTCAGAGAAGAGCCACCAAAATGGTAAAGGGAATCGAAGGATACCCCTATGAAGAAAGGATAAAAAGGTTAGGGCTCTTTAACCTGGAAAAGAGACGGCTGAGGGGAGATATGATAGAAGTCTATAAATTAATGAACGGAGTGGACCAGGTAAACGCAGATCGATTGTTTACATCATCAAAATATAGAAAGACTAGGGAGCATGCAATGAAGCTACAGCGTAACCTATTTAAGACTAATAAGAGAAAATATTTTTTTCACTCAACGTGTAATCAAACTCTGGAATTTGTTACCGGAGGATGTAGTAAGAGCTGTTATTGTAGCTGGGTTTAAAAAAGGTTTGAACAAGTTCCTGGAGGAAAGGTCCATAAACCATTATTAAAAAGGGACCCAGAATATCACTGCTTGACCCAATACAAGCATTGTAGAACCTGTGTCTTTTGGGGAAACTGTTAGGTGCGTATGACCTAGATTGGCCACTGTTGGAAACAGGATAATGGGCTTGATGGACCTTGGTCTGACCCAGTATGGCATATCTTATGTTCTTATGGAGGGGAGCTCACTGTTGGACTATTTATAGGATTAGATTTGTTTTGTCATATGACAGAGAGAACTGAAAAGAGGAGAAGACACAGCCAATGTGTAGAGGCAGCAGTATAGCAGCATCACTCTCCAAAGAGCAGCAGGCAAAAGCAACCAACTTGAAAATGCATTGGGGCTTTTTTATATGTTTAAATATGACCAGAAAGAGGTAATTTGTTTCTTAATATGGGCAGAAGGCTGACATGGGAGAAGCAGCACAGTGGGGAAAGGATTAGGTGTACGGAAGGCTGATGGGCTCAGTTTGAACAGTGACATGGTCAAGATGTACAACTGACTATTGGGAGATATTCCATAGAGATAAGTGTAGGAAAAGAAAACTGGGTTGACCGGGTCCTTGGATGATGACATCTTGTGTGTATCTATGCTCTACAAACTAATGCAGACGTGTCTAGATTTTGTATCGCCGCCCACCTCCACAGTTAGCCTTATATATGGGAGCACCTGCACTACAGCATGCACTTTGCCTAGCTGCTCGGAAGAACCAGAGGTGCATACAGTAAGTTACTTTTCCTCCTGATTATATTATTAATAACAAAGTTAATGGGAAATCTGAGCAGTCAGTTTATCTTTTCATTCTCCCAGTGCTGGTTTTGGTCATCTATTGAAAGAGCTGTATTGTATAAAAACATAAATCGATTTTCCAGACTGAATTTTGGATGGAATGAAATCATAATAGATTCTCTTATGATCTTTAATGTTTACTTTCATGTCTATAGAGCTATAGATCAGTCATTCGCTATTTGTTACTAATCAGCAAACCCTCTTCTTTGTTGTCACCTATCAAAAAATCCTGGCTTAGGTTTACAAATAGTTCCTTGTAGTTCTGAAGAGGTTAAGCAAGTCCTGGGTTACTTCATCGCACGCACAGATTTCTAGTCTGCATTTTTATAGATTCTCTGCAGGATGTGATATCTTTCATTGGATGCATACATGAATTGTCAAAGATCCTTTCTTCAGATCATGCTTTTGTTTATTAAAGTACAACAACCTGCAAAGAATCTTGTTTTCTCTAAGTCCCTTACATGATCTGTAAGTTTGCTTATTTTCATGAAATTGGAATTGTAGGTACCATGAAGTAAAATTAGGATTTCTTCAACATGTCCATATACAATGGAGTGAACAGTAGCATAGAAAAGAGGGTGCAATGTGTGCCCAGACTTTTGATAAAGTCGGATCTCACATGGGAGAAAGAAGGGATCTTGGCTGAGCTCTGTACAGATGAAGATAAAATATTCCTGGAACCATGGTAGGAGGAATAGATGGCAAGGTATGGGTAGAGAAGGGGTGCAAAGGATGATGATATAAATAAGGAAAGAAGGAACAAGAGATGAGAGAGCTTTGGGAGTGGGGTGAGAAAGATTCAGAGGAGAAATGGAGAACTATGTTCGGTTGTTAGAGGATAGAAGAGGAACAGGAAGGGAGGTGGGAACGATGTGTGAGTGAGAAGAAAGGGATTCAGAATGGAGGTGGAACACTATGGGCAAAGGTGAGGATTATTCTTTGCAGGGAGTTGGGGGTGACAGTCTTATTCCAGAACGGAGAGGTTCTGGGGGTGAAGGGAATTGAATGGGGCTCCAGAAATATATGACTAGAAGGAGACTACATAAGGAGAGAGAAGAATAGAGAAGGGAACTGGGGAACTGTGAGTATGGTGTGTTAGAAAAGGAATTGAAGACCTGCAGGGACACAAATTCAGATCTTAGCTTTAGGTGCAATTTGGATGAATTACAGCACTCCATATGGAATGCAGGAGTAGCCTAGTGGTTAGAACCCTGGCTTGCTAACCAAGTGACCATGGTTCAGTTCCCACTAGTACTCCTTGGGTCCTGAAGCAAATCACTTAACCTTCCATTATCTCCAAAGAAAGACCCGTCAATCTACTTCTAGTGACACTACCAAAAAAAAAACAGGAGTGCTGGGTTTTCAAGAATTAGCAGTGACTAGAAAGCACCCATTGGTTGATTAACTGCACTCTGGATGGGATGGGGAGGAAGATATAAGAAGAGGAAAATGGGGATCTGGAGGACAATCATGAAAATATGGGTAGAGAAGGAACAGAAAGAGGGTGCTGGTAACAGTACAGTTGGGGAGGTGGAGAAGAATAGGAAAGACAAAAGATGAGGGATACAGTGAAAAGGATAAAAAGAAGGATACAGCAAAATTAGAAAAGGTATAGAGAAGAGCCACCAAAAGGGGATGGAAGGCTTAAAAGGTTAGAGCTCTTCAACTTGGAAAAGTGACAGCTGAAGGGAGATATGATAAATTAATGAATGGAGTAGATCAGTTGTTTACTCCTTCAAAGAGCAGAAAGTAGGGGACATGCAATGAAGCTATAATATAACTCATTTAAGACTATTATTGTTAATGAGCATTTATAAAGCGCTATCAAGCGTACGCAGTGCTGCACAGACACAGAAAAGACAGTCCCTGTTCATGAGCTAACAATCTAAAAAGATGGACATACAGTAGTATGAAAGAAGAGGGACAAAAGGGGCAATAAGGACCTGAAACATAAGGATGGGGATTATGAGCCAAAGGCGGCCTCAAAGAGGTGCATCTTGAGTCTAGACCTGAAAAGTGTGAGGGAAGGGATTTGATGCAGGGAAAGGGGTAGGTTATTCTAAGCAAAAGGTGCGGCAAGGTCAAAGGAGCGAAGCCGAGAGCTAGAAGAAGTAGAATGTAGCATGGAGAGAAGAAAAGCAGAAGATGAACGAAGATTACGGGAGGAGATGTAGAGAGAGAGGAGAGGTAAAGAGGAGCAGCAGAGTGAATGAACTTATGTGCGAGGTTAAGTAGTTTGAACTGAATATGACAATGGATAGGGAGCCAGTGAAGGGACAAAGAGAGGAGTAATGTGACAGTAACGAGCTTGGCAGAAGATTAGACACGCAGATACGTTTTGAATAGATTGAAGTGGGAAAAGATGAGATTGAGGGAGACTAACAAGGAGACTAAAAAGAGAAAATATTTTTTCACTCAATGCGTAATCAAACTCTGAAATTTCTTACTGAAAGACGTAGTAAAAGTTGTTAGTGTAGCTGGGTTTTAAATAGGTTTGGACAAGTTCCTAGAGGAAAGGTCCATTAACCATTATTAAAGAGGACCCAAGAAATCCAGTGCTTATCTTGGGACAAGCAATGTGGAATCTATGTACCTTTTTGGGAACCTGTCAGGTGCTTGAGACCTGGACTGGCCATTGTTGTAAACAGGATACTGGGCTTGATGGATCTTGGTCTGACCCAGTACGGCATTTCTTATGTTCTTGTGTAAGGAACACGTAATAAATGGAAAAGAGAAGTGAATGTGTTCTAGAAGGATGAAGGAGATAGAGGAAGAATGAGTGAGACTGAATTGTCCAATTAAGGGTGCTGAGCAAAGGTATCCTATAGCCTTATTTAATCACAGATAGCAAGATATTCATTTTTTAATTTTTATTAAAATAACTAATACAATCTATGGAGACAATGAAGTGAAGTATGACTTCTGATGATAGTCATACTTAAATGAGAGTTACTGTATTCAGGAGTTATAGAGCTCCTCACTGTTTGCATAGTATGCACTAATACAGTATGTGAAAGAAACTATGTCCACACGAACATAAAAACAAAAGAAACTAAGACACAAAGGGGTGCGTGCCAAAACGCAAAAACAAAATAAAAATATAACATGATGTATTAATTCAAATTGATAAAAAAAATACATTAAAAATAACAAAATAAAACTCAACATGGGCATGTTTCAACAAATGCCTGCATCATGGGCGAAACTTTTTTTGACGGGGTATGCAATTGCTTGGACTACAGTACCTTTTTTATTTTCTTCCAAAATTGACCCATGGTCCTCATGTATTAATGGAAAAATGCCATGATTATGGGTAAAAGCATTTACAATATCAAAAATATAAATAGAAACATGCAAATAGCTCAATATTTAATAAAACTCCTGAGGAATAATTTGAAACATCCAATCTAGACTTTTCAAATTATTCTTATATTCAGTGGCACTATACACACAGCTAGTGTCCTGAATATATTAGTAGAACTCATACTAAGTATTAGGGCTTTTTATACAGCATACATATAAGGCCATGAATATCTGTCTTAGCAGACTATAAGCTCTGTGGACCGGGACTCTTTTATATGTATTTGTACAGCACTACATATACCTGGTAGCACTATATAAATCATAAGTAGTAGTGAATATTGATACATATGTTTGGATCAGATGACCCACTTTATACCTGTTTTGTGCACATCCAAGCCAAAACATGTGGAGGCCAATTCTGCACGGGGTCCGGATGTTCAAATCCGGACAGGCTGGTTTAGACCTCGATTCTGCACCTGTGGGAGCTAGATGTTCCCGTGGGAGCAGAATCGAGCACTAAATGGGCCAGACGTGCCCTGATTCAGGTCCGCTGCACATCTAGCAAACCCCCTATGCCCTGCATGGAGCCTCTGTGTCGTGGTGTCCCGTTGCTATGACACTGGGACACCATATAGGGAATCCAAGGCCTGGCTTGGGAATGGTGCAGATCCTATCTTGCTGACTGATGGCAACATATTCGGATAGGTCCATCAACATCTGACCCTTTCCAGCAACAACAGGGAGTACCCCAAGGCTCCTCCCTCTCTGCCTTAGTTTTCAATGTATATATGCAGCCCATATGTGATATTATACGTTCATTTAACATTTCCAGTCTTATATACGCAGACAATGTCTTGCTGTTCACTCCAATCAAAATCATGCAGCCTAACCTCTCCCTCCTAGTTGATTGCTTCAACGCAATCACTGACTGGCTCCTAACTCAGAACTTATGCATAAATTTTAAGAAAACAGAGGTATTATTTATCACGAAGAACAAGAACTTCTCTCCCCCCATTACTTTGAAAGTGAGAGATGCAGAGCTTCCATGCAAAAATGTGATATGTTACTTGGGAATCACGCTTGACCAAAAGCTCAGCTTTAAGGAACACATAAAGAACACCACCAAGGATATTTATAGTAAAATCATGACGTTAAGACACCTCAGACCTCTTTTGGCACCAGGAGATTTTAGAACAATATTCCAGTCCCTTGTAACACCACATTTCGATTACGCAAATATTATCCTTCATGGTCTCCCCAAGAGCACACTCAACCCATTGCAAATGGCGATGAACGCAGCAGCCCGTATTCTCTGCGGCATATCGATAAGAGAGCACATCACGCCCATACTTATGGAGTTGCACTGGCTACCGTTGGACAGCAGACTCACCTATAAAGCACTACTCTTAACTTTTAAAGCAATCAACCTCATAGCCCCCTCATCCTTAACTGCCCTCATCACTACCACCCCCAACAACAGACTCAGGAGATTAGTAGCTACAAACACACTTATTATACCTTTGGAAGAGACAAAATGCAAGCAAACTACCAGAAATAGATCTTTCACCTTCTTTGCCCCGAGATGCTGGAACAACCTCCCTCCACATATCAGAGCAATTAAGGACCTTTCTCAGTTCAGGAAGATCTTAAGCACTATCTGTTCCTCCTACACTTTTCCCACCCTAACCCAACGAAATCACCCCCCATACCACATCTCACACACGAGGAAACTAACACTCCCATAACATGATTTACACAAACCAGACCCTTCCAGCACGGGTTATATATTGTAAATAATCTCCCTACACTACGGTGATACCTGTATATAGTTTATACTGCAACTATACATAGTTCCCCAGTTATTTCCCAAGTTATTCATCCTGTTATAATGTAAGCCTATGGCTGTTTTGTCTGTGGCAATTTTTCCGTTATGTGTAAACCGCACTGATACGAAAAAGTGCGGTATAGAAGAACTGTAAATAAATAAATAAATATAGGAGCCTTGATTCCCTGCCAGTCCACATACCTCCTTTTTCCCGCCACCCGACCCCCAGAGAGGCCTGCTACAGCCTGGATCGGGCGGCGGGGGGGGGGGGGGGAGGACGGTGTCTGCCGGTGCCGCTCCATGTCGTTGTTGTTGTTGTTAAGTGCCATCGAGTCGGAGTCGACTCATGGCGACCCTCTGGATAGCTATCCTAAATTGTGTTCGGTCTTCAGTCAGGCGGCTCATTGTTGACAGACTGGTACCCATAGCTGCTGTTATTGTATCGATCCATCTCATTGCTGGCCTTCCTCTTTTGCGTTGACCTTCTATCTTGCCAAGCATAATGTCTTTCTCTAATGATCTCTCTCTTCGCATAATATGTCCAAAGTATGAAAGTTGAAGTCTTGTCATCTGAGCTTCTAAAGAAAGCTTAGGTTTGATCTCCTCTAGTACCAACTGGTTTGTTCTTCGGGCAGTCCATGGTATGCACAGTATTCGCTGCCAGCACCATAATTCAAAAGCATCAATTTTCTTCCTGTCTATCTTTTTCACGTCCTTAGGGAGGACTTATTCCACCTCTGAGGAGGAATAAGTTCCCCATGCATCCCTTCAGGCACGGACGTACAGGATTGCGACCAGAATTGGCCCTGTACATCTGGGGTTGTGGTCCCTTCTCTACCCCACCTACAGTCCATCTCCAGCCTCCCCCCTCCCGCCCCTGTCCAGAGCTTCCAACACAACACCGTTATACATGTGGGGAGCCTGGCTTTGGGAATTCACTCCCTGCGAATAGTGGAGGTTGGACGTAAAAGTCAGATGTTCATCCCCGCTATTTGCAGGTCAGAATGACCACCATATGGAGATATTCAAAGACATTTACATGGTTTGCAGACCTTCAATCCATATATAAATGCTGCTGTGTGGGACATTCAGTGGCACTAACACGCAGGAAACCCTACTAACTAACTTTATTTGCAGAAACTAACCGAGCAGCAGCTGAATATTGCCACTGCCTAGTTAACTCTGTGGCAATCAGGGCAATCCGAGTAGTCAATGCCAGATCCCTGATATGCCCTGGCATTGAATATCTAGGTTTAAAGTTCACCGCCTGCGGCTAGCCACTTTAGCAGTACTAGCCGCTGAGGCTGCATATCAGGCCCATAATTTATATACATAAAGGCTGGTAATTGCCCCCTACACATGTGGAGATCGGAACTGAGATGGTGAGGTGGGGGTCTGACAGCACCTTTTGGTGCAAAATGTCATTTTGCCAGTAGTTTCAACACCTTATTTGCATGCCCCACACCCTTCTGTACTCTGCTGTCTCCAACCCTGGCTATGCTCCAGTAAAGGCTGAATCCTAGGACACAGGCCCTATCTCCCAACTCTTCCACAGCACCTTACACCAGCAGCCTTCTAACATATATCCCGTGCATATATGGATATAAAAAGCAGTCTGTCAAGAGAGCTATTGCTGTTTATGTATGTGCCCAGTATCCCAGAAGGGCAGTAACCGTGGCAGGCCGCATCCGGTGCCCTAAGCCCCTCCTTACTCACCCCCACCTCCCTCAGCCTTCTCACCCCCTCCCCCACCCTTTTCCCCACCTTTACAAATTTCACAGACAAGATTTTCTTATTGGAAGTACCAACCGGTCGCAGCTTTATTATATTTCAAACAATTAACTTTACAATATCAAACAGTTCTGTAAACAATCTCCCCCCAGCGGAATGATACCCCCCCAGCCATAATTAGCAAAGTGGGGTCGCATCCGCTCCGGCCGTGTCCGACCACCGGCCAATTTCCTACCGCCCTTTCCCCGACCTCGCCATATGACTAGCAAAGGCCAGCAGGGCTTATCCGGGTCGGGGGCACCCCGCCCCCGCCCAAGTATGGCCAAACGGCTCCGGGCCCCGGAAACCTCCGGGATCCCGCCTTGACAACACCACCCCAACTGCGACACCCCGAAAAAACCACCCCACATACAAAATTGAAGGGAGGGAGGGCGGGGAGCCTTTCCGTCTCCAAAACCGCCGCCGGAGAAAAAGGGGGGGGCATAAAACGCTCCTACCCTATAAGCCTTCTAACGCCGGCAGCTCTGATTGGCTCCGCTCTCTCCATCTGCGGAGCCAATCCCTTTAAAATATGCTGCCGGCGTCATCATCCTCCGCGCTCTCTCTCCCTCTTTCCTCCCCCCCCCCCTTTCCTTTCTGCAGAAGCCGGAAGGAGGGCCGGGACCGGGCCGACCGCCCGGTTACCGGCGTCCTTCGCGACTCCGCGCTCGGACTTGAATTAACCGTGGCAGGCCGCATCCGGTGCCCTAAGCCTCTCCTTACTCACCCCCACCTCCCTCAGCCTTCTCACCCCCTCCCCCACCCTTTTCCCCACCTTTACAAATTTCACAGACAAGATTTTCTTATTGGAAGTACCAACCGGTCGCAGCTTTATTATATTTCAAACAATTAACTTTACAATATCAAACAGTTCTGTAAACAATCTCCCCCCAGCGGAATGATACCCCCCCAGCCATAATTAGCAAAGTGGGGTCGCATCCGCTCCGGCCGTGTCCGACCACCGGCCAATTTCCTACCGCCCTTTCCCCGACCTCGCCATATGACTAGCAAAGGCCAGCAGGGCTTATCCGGGTCGGGGGCACCCCGCCCCCGCCCAAGTATGGCCAAACGGCTCCGGGCCCCGGAAACCTCCGGGATCCCGCCACCGGCACTGGCATATTAATGCCCTTGTGCCGCCCCCCCAATGCCCTGCTGCGACCAGTTAGCATCCCTGTGTAAAAACACCTTCCAAGGCCTCTTGCCAATCATTCAACAGTAAATCTATACCCACAGGGGACAAATGAACACCATCAATCCTGTACAACCCCGTACACGCCACTTCCACTCACGGGTGAAGAACTTGAATCCCACCTTGCCCAATTAACCACCGTCCTATTTGACGATTTATTTTTGTAAGACCCCGCGACCAACGCCGCTGGGCCGCACAAACAGGCCTTGGAATAATGTCTGACCAAATTAACTGGATTCCCGGGAACATACTCAATAATATAGTTAAATCTTTTATAACAAATCTGATGAGTTGCTTACAAGTCCAGGTAACTAGGTCGTTGCCACCTAAATGCAACAACAACAGTCTCGGCTGGCCCCTCACCCGCTCATGGTGCCGGAGCAAAGGCAGGAGCTGAGCCCACCTCAACCCCCTCTCACCCAGCCATAGCAGCGACACTTGAGCAGGATCCAGCCCCAAATTAGGCCCCAATGGCCGCTCAGCCGCCCGCCGGCCGGCCCAGTACATGAAAGAGTGCCCGATCATCCAACAGCTCTGGACACTCCCTCCTGCAACTGCAAAAGAAAAGAAGAGTTAATCCATATCAGGTCCCCCCCCCTTTTGTTTTTTTTTGTTTTTTTTATAAACGAACATAACCCCGGAAAGCCTGAGAACGCCACCTCCCAATACTCTGAATGTCCTGCTGCGACAGGCCCGCAGCAGCAGCACTGGTAGCCGCACCAATACGAAAAGAATGAGCTGCATAATGTTCGGGGGGCTCGCCTACGACCTTCAATGCCAACCTCAGAACTGCTACCACCTGAAAACGTGTAAGCAGTCGCCCGTCCGCATGCAGAAACAACCCCCCAACTTGCAATGGGCGTTCCCGTAAGAAAGCACGCATGGCGCTCACCGGACAAGTGTGAAACCCTGGAATCTCACTCAGCCGGACCCACAAACCCTTGCCTTGCGGATCAGTCTTGGATTTTGCCAACAAAATTCGCAACTGCCTTTTCTCAAAGCAAACATGTTGACGCTGTAGAATCCCCACATCTCCCCCCTTTGATGATCGCGCCACCAACTCCCCCATGCGAAAAGCCCCAAAAAATGCCAAAGTAAAAACTGCTCGAAAAAGCGTCGCCTCATACTGCGACGAGGCCACCACCGCTAAGGACTTGCATATTCTTTCTAGTAAATCATGAGTGATGGGACGCCGGGCATCCAGGTGTAAAGGTGCTGCTCGACCCCATCCTTGTAAGAGCCGACGGGCTAAGGCACCCCCTGATGGGAAGTCCCAGCCCACCGCCTTCACGAAATACTCGAAACCCGCCAAATGACTACGCACTGCCGAGCGAGTCACTCCATTCTCCTTAGCCCATACCACATATTGTCCTAGCAATTGAGCTGAAACCGGCCCAAACTGCCAACCCGAGCATTCCAAAAATTCCACCACCTTCTGACATCCTCGCCGATACGCTGCCCATGTACCAGCCGCTACAGAACACCGCAGCAAGTCCTTCATCCCGGACGGCCAAGACTCCATAACTTCCAAGGGACCGCACCTCCTTCTGTATCCGCTTGTGGCGCCAATCGTCGGAATTGCTCGAACTTGAAACGGGAAAGAGAATCAGCGATGGCATTAGCATACCCTGGAATATGTTGAGCTTTCAGGTACACATTTAACCGCAAACAAGCTAAAATTACTTCCCTCATCAAGTTAGCCACCAAAACACAGTGCGGTGAATAATGGTTCACCACCTGCACTACAGCCTCATTATCACACCACCACAAAACCTTTTTGTTACAAAGTCTTTCTGGCCATAACTCTAATGCTACTAAAATGGGAAACAGCTCTAAAAAGGTTATATTACTAGTAAGCCGTGACTCAAACCAGGACTGCGGCCAACGCTCTGCACACCAAGCCCCAGCGAAATAAATGCCCAAACCTATGCCCCCTGCTGCGTCTGTATACAATTGCAAATCCGCACTACTGAGCTCCGGTTCCATTAAAACTGTGGTCCCATTAAACTCCTCCAAAAAGACCTGCCAAATCCGCAAATCTGCCTTCATTGACTTCGAGACCCTCAAATGATGATGAGGCTTACGCACCCCTGCTGTAGCTGCTGCCAAACGCCTCAAAAATACCCGGCCCATCGGTATCACCCGACAAGCAAAATTTAACGAGCCTATCAAAGCTTGCATCTCCCTCAGCGTCAAGGATGATGATGCCAGCACATTGGCCACTAAAACCCGCAATTTGCGAATTTTATCTTGGGGAAGACGTGCCACCATTAAATCCGAGTCGAGCTCAACCCCCAAAAAAGTGATCCGCGTAGTAGGACCTTCCGTCTTTTCTTTTGCCAACGGTACCCCCAATTCCTTGGACAAATCCACAAAACCATCCAGCAATACACGGCATTCCTCAGATTGTTCCGACCCGACAAATAAAAAATCATCCAAGTAATGCACTACCTGCACCATACCCACTTTACGTTCAATTGCCCACTGTAGAAAAGTACTAAACTTCTCAAAGTATGAACAAGAGATGGCACAGCCCATCGGCATGCATTTATCAAAATATATACCATCTTGAAAGCAAAATCCCAACAAGTAGAATGACGCAGGGTGCACTGGAAGCAGTCGGAACGCAGACTCAATATCTACCTTTGCCATCTGCGCCCCACGCCCAGAGGATCGTACTAGGCTCACTGCCTTGTCGAACGACGCATATCGCACGGAACAGAATTCCCGTGGAATATAGTCATTAACCGAATCTCCGATGGGGCTGGACAAATTATGTATCAGGCGGAATTTCCCCGGCTCCTTTTTCGGTATTATACCCAATGGAGAAATTACCATTCTTGCGAATGGCGGACTGACGAATGGGCCCGCTATCCTACCAAGCAACAATTCCGCTGCCAACTTTTCCTTTACCACCGACGCAAAGCGCTTCACTGACACTGAATTCCGTCCCGCCGACCCCCCCACCTGCCCACACACTGGGATCACAAAACCATAATTAAAACCAAAATATAAAGCCTCCCTATCCTTTTGTCGAGGGTACCGGCCTAACCACGCATTCAATACTTGTACTCTAACAGGCGTGGGGGCGAGGCCAAAGAACCCTGCATTACTTTGCGCTAGCAGTAGGGGGCTGGGAGATCCCTTTTTTGACACATTTGACTGCTGAGTGCGCTCCTCCACAGAGGGAACACACGTGGCGAAATTTGCAGTCTGGAAAAGGGCACAAGGTCTTGTTGAACCTCCAACAAACGTCTCCTGTCCCATTTCCCCCTGTACGCTGTTGTACGAGACTCGCTCCCCCACGAAAGGACCGACCAGTCCCAACCCCACTCACGACCGCACCTTTAGCCCCTCCTCCGACACCAACCCTGGCCGACATCTGGGTCAACCACAAATTAATGTCCTGCATTCCCCATGCCACAAGTCTATTCTCTTCCATCTTGTCTCTAAATTTCTCATCATAGTTTAACCATGACCACCCTTCATGTGTCTGCGACGCCTCCAAGATTGAATCCGCGTAAGATAAAAGCCTCTCGTATTGCCCCGGGTAATGCTGTCCCCAAACACTAGTCAAACGCAAAAAAGCACGTGTCCAATTGACCACATTCCGTGAAACTTTCTTAACTCGCCCCGCCTTCTCATCCTCCTTACGTTTCTTCTTGCTTTCACCAGAACGTTTGCGACCTTCTAGCAACCGGAAATATCTATATAACGCCGCTTTTTAATTTTATGTCTCAACTTCCGTGGAACTCCCTCCCATAATTCTGAAATTACCACTGCTGAAGGCAAACCACCCTCTGAACCCCTTCCTAAAACCTTTTTATCACCCTTCCTCAGCCGGCACGTGCTATCTTCTGATGACGTCAACGAAGAAGACGACACCGAGGACGAAGTGGACGAAGAACTGGACCTGCGACGCCGTCTACAGGAATGTTTTCTTTTTGCCGTCCTTTTTGCTTTCTTTTTACCACTCTCCCTACTCTTCTCACCCGAATCCACCTGTAACTCACCAGCAACACCAGTCGCAGACGCCACCACCTCCTCCGGACCCATATCCACTGTACTGAGCTCAGCATCCCGCTCTCGTCCGCCAACTTCTCGAACCGCACCCTCACTGGCCATCCCCCGCTGCTGGCTCAAAGTCGAATCCACGCGTTCTACTTGCCGCTGTCCACTGTTGTCTCTTCCTGATAATGGTGTTGGACCCTGTGGAGACATAATAGGAAAAAGAGGGGGAGGGGGAACAGGAGAAGAGCACCCTGGCTGCCATGCATCCAACCATTCAGCTCGAGAGGAACCCTGTCCACCCCCCAACCAGTGTCCCCATTGCGAGGGACCATTCCAAGCCCCATATGTACCCTGGCCCCTCTGAACACTCTCCCAGGACGCCCTGTCTCGAGGATTTATGGTATGTGCAGCTACAGGCATAACCATAGGTCCTAATCCCGAATTCCCATAACCCCATCCCCCTTGAGTTGGACACCCTTGCTCCCGCTCATGCCCATCCTCCACTAAATCAGCCCCAGCCCTCACAGATCCGTGCTCATTTAAAGCCGCGGGCAGAGACCCTGAAGTAGCCCCCCCACCTCGTGCCTGAGGCTGTCCTCGCCTATTTTGCCCCCTCGCTCTGGAGCCTGCAGCCCCTTTTTTTTGCACTGATGACAACCCTTCTCCCCGACCTCGTAGAGGCGCCTTTGCTCGAGGCGGCCTCCGACTGGCAGTTCCTCGATGCCCCGGCCCCCACCGCTACCCCCCCTCCCAGCAAACCCACCCCTACCACCAGCTTGAGCACCCCTTGCCTGAGCAGCCCTATCAGGGGCCCCTGCCCCAGCCCTCACTCCACGTGCCATTCTACAACGGAGCACAGGCCCCTATCAAGAACGCCTGGTAGAAAAAGTTCACAGGGGTTCGTTTTTTTTTTTTTTTTTTTTAATCTCTTTGCCCCCAAGGGTCCCTTCTCATCCTTCTCAAATTGAGCCCTCAGCTGACAATGCCTCCGTAGCACAACGCCGAAGATCCCACGCCAATTCTCAACCCCCAGCAAAAAACCCCGCTCAAGCCCCGAGAACTTACCCGGCTGCCCCAACTGCCGTATAGCCCTGCTCCCCCGTGCTGCCCCCGATTTCACGCTCACCAAAATGCCGGACCCGAGGAGCCTTTCCGTCTCCAAAACCGCCGCCGGAGAAAAAGGGGGGGGCATAAAACGCTCCTACCCTATAAGCCTTCTAACGCCGGCAGCTCTGATTGGCTCCGCTCTCTCCATCTGCGGAGCCAATCCCTTTAAAATATGCTGCCGGCGTCATCATCCTCCGCGCTCTCTCTCCCTCTTTCCTCCCCCCCCCCCTTTCCTTTCTGCAGAAGCCGGAAGGAGGGCCGGGACCGGGCCGACCGCCCGGTTACCGGCGTCCTTCGCGACTCCGCGCTCGGACTTGAATTTCTGTGCTGCAGGCCCTGGTTTTATGGCTGGCATTCTGTAGTCAACTGCTGCAATGGCAGCTGCACCATGCTGCCTCTCCAAACAGGTGCTCTATGCATGCGCCTAGTTTTACTGCAAAAATTAGAAATACTTAGTCTTTAACTTCTTGAACGATTATCACGTAAATCCAAACACAATCCAATTCATTCAATATTCTAAACTCTGCAACTTGAAATCCTCCGACTTCATCACTAATTAGAGATCGGGTCTCAGATAAAACTCACAGCACAAAAACATGGACTCATAGCCCTTTAAAAGTGCTAGTTCTCACATCAAGGACCCGTCTCTATAAATTCTTATGACACTATTCACGATGATGCATATATTATATATGTATATGTATGTGTAAAATATTTCACTCGGCTTAAAAAATTGATCAGTCCATATTCTTGTAAATCCGCTCCCAAGCTGAGAAATATTTCACTTAGCTTAAATGTATTGGTTAATCCCGACGCCTTCTCCGAGGCACCTCGAGCGTTTCACTCTGGTTAGTTTCTTCAGGGAATTGCCCATATGATTGATCATATAATGCTATCAAAAGAATAGAACAAAACAAAAGTGACTTTATACTTATGTTTCATGTTGCTGTACTATATACTTTAACAAAAGCATCAAAACATCACCATATAAATTGATTCTGCCCACGTATCCTCTGTGATCTTGAATCCATCCAAACTAGTAACTTAATGAGTTTCTGACGAAAAACGCCGCACATGCGAAGTACTTACTGATACAGCGTATTTAAAGGTTTTGGAACTATGTCTCTTATTAAACCACCACGCATGCAGAGTACTCGCTGGTGCGACTTCTTTTCAGGTTGTTAAACAATGTCTCTTATTAGAACTCTACGCATGCAGAGTGCCCGCTGCACATCACATCAGCAGGCACTCTGCATGCGTAGAGTTCTAATAAGAGACATTGTTAACAACCTGAAAAGAAGTCGCACCAGCGAGTACTCTGCATGCGTGGTGGTTTAATAAGAGACATAGTTCCAAAACCTTTAAATACGCTGTATCAGTAAGTACTTCGCATGTGCGGCGTTTTTCGTCAGAAACTCATTAAGTTACTAGTTTGGATGGATTCAAGATCACAGAGGATACGTGGGCAGAATCAATTTATATGGTGATGTTTTGATGCTTTTGTTAAAGTATATAGTACAGCAACATGAAACATAAAATCACTTTTGTTTTGTTCTATTCTTTTGATAGCATTATATGATCAATCATATGGGCAATTCCCTGAAGAAACTAACCAGAGTGAAATGCTCGAGGTGCCTGGGAGAAGGCATCGGGATTAACCAATACATTTAAGCTAAGTGAAATATTTCTCAGCTTGTGAGCGGATTTACAAGAATATGGACTGATCAATTTTTTTAAGCCGAGTGAAATATTTTACACATACATATACGTATATAATATATGCATCATCGTGAATAGTGTCATAAGAATTTATAGAGACGGGTCCTTGATGTGAGAACTAGCACTTTTAAAGGGCTATGAGTCCATGTTTTTGTGCTGTGAGTTTTATCTGAGACCCGATCTCTAATTAGTGATGAAGTCGGAGGATTTCAAGTTGCAGAGTTTAGAATATTGAACAAATTGGATTGTGTTTGAATTTACTGCAAACATTGCCCGTCTACCCTTTTTTGGCTGCTGTGTGTTTGCCCTGTTTCTGGCCTTCAGTGTATGTGACAATCACATCTGAACTTCACATTTGTGGCGTCCTAGCAAAGGTCAGAAGTAGGCTGTAGCTTTTTTTTCCGATCACCCATTTCTGGTTATTTTTTAAAAATCAATCTCCCCCCCCCAAAAAAAAAAAAAAATCTTAATGAAACTAAAATGACATTTTACTTACGTTGTTTATTCATTGTACCCCTTGTGCTTGATGCTTTGCTGCTAGATGCTCAATGTTTGGCTTGAGATTCGTGAGTTTTAGTCTTATGTCTCCTCGCAGGCATATATCAGTTCTACTTCTTTCCTTTGTCAATATTTTATTGACTGCACTAAAGCCACATTCAATCAAATATGAAGTTGGAAAGCACAGTACGTTAGCCATTTCAGACCACAAGTTTGGATAGAGCTGTTTAGTTGTTTTTGACAAGTCACAATTCAGTCATTCCGGCTTTTTCAAATTTTCATTTGCATTCATTATTGCATTTTAGTTCAATAAGTTCCTCTTGGATGTTTCACTGACAGATTCTATATCACAGTCAAAAGCATCCAGCATCCATGGCTTGACTTCAAAAGAAAAGAAATCTGAAAATCGGCTATTCAATTCTTTCAATGACAAAAAATATTCGGCATAATTTTTAAGAGCTTGTTAACTTGGGCATGTTGTTGAAGTGCTTCTTATGTTAACTGGTTTGAAAAATACCTAATTTTTCAATAAAAGTTTTCAGAATACATTTACAGCCTAGCAATGTATTTAATTTGCCTTGAAGCCTAAGTGAAACTTCATTGAGCTTTCGAAAAATCCAGACAAAACGTAGATGCCATATTTGGGGTTCTTTATTTCCTCTGCCAAATCGTCTTCCCCTTCTCTTTCCAAGAAACTAACTATTGTATCAAATAGGCTTACAAATCTTACTAGGCAATTTCCTTTTGAAAGCCATCGAACTTCCCTTTGCAAATTAAGTCTAATGTGCTGCTCTTTGTTATCACTGCAAAACTTTCTAAAAAATCAGTCATACTTGCTGTGAGATTTAATTTTATTAACTGTTATAATAACTGTTGCCAATGATTCATGAAGAACTGGACTAACACTTTTGGCAATTAAATGATGGCGGTGTATGACACAATGCACTGTGAGAATCAACATATTATTTTAAAGTGAGCAATAAATCCCTTATGTTTTCCCACCATAGATTGAGGCGCCTCTTTACACAAAGTAAGTTACATTTATACCTCACTTTATAAAATAGGCCCCAATTATGTGCCTGGTAAGACATGTTAACTGTGTAGGTGTTTATAAAATTAATCACCTAGGATGGTAGATACTAAACTGTAGCAAAATATTGCAGTTTACTACAGTTTAATTTAATATGGCAGTCACTAATCTGAGGTAACTCAGTAGCTCTGGTTAGTAGCTTTAGCAATAAATGTACAACACAATTTGTGATCAGCCTCACAAGCTGTGTTCTCCAGGAACAAGCAGGAAGTCAGTCCTCAGATAAGGGAGACGTCGGCGCCGACGGAGCCCTCGTGCGGAGCAATTCCCCAGCTGTCAAAGAAAGCCTTTGGGATTGCATCACGCATGCGCAGTCCCCTTCCCGCCCAACGGTGCCATCTTGCTCAGTCTTCTTTTTTCCGTGGAGCCCAATGGATGTGGTCCTATTTCCACCATGGAAAAAGTAGAAAAGTTGATTGATATTTTTCAGCTTCCCGGTTCGACACCGGTTCCCCTTCCTGCCCTCGGCTCGGTACACTGGTATTGAGTCCGGTGCTATTTTTCATTTTTGTCCTTTGTGACTAGCGTTCACGCTCTTTTTAATTTTCACTGGCAGCCCAGTTGTTTGACCTCACAGGGGCCCTTTTTCCTCCGATGGTTGACAGCGGGTTTAAAAAATGTGATCGGTGTAAGAAGTTGATGTCTCTCACTGACACACACGACTGCTGCCTCCGTTACCTCGGCCCCGACCATGACCCGGTGGTCTGTGGGCCATGTGGTAAGATGTCTTCGAAGTCTTTGAGGAGCAGGCAGCAGCAGTGTGACAGGATTTTTTCTGAGTCTGCCTCTGGCCAGGCCCGGACCTTGTCAGAAGCCTCGACATCTCGGGAATCGGAACCCGAGCACTGTCGTGGGTCTTCTGAGCGGGGGTCTCCCTCCAAGGAACAACGGAGGAAGAAGAAACTCGTGAGTGCGGCGTCGCTGGATGCCTCTAATCGGCTTGGGCCCTCGGGTTTCAGGCTGCAGAGCCCGGACCGCCGCCCCGAGTCAGAGCAGCCAGCTAAACAACCTCGCAGAGAGCCGGAGGTGTTGGACAAGGTAACTTATGTTGTCCTTGTGGACTCTCCTCCGGGAGAGCCGACGTCGGGTCCCGAGCCGGGAACTGTGGAGCCTTCTGAGCTCGGTCTCAGGTTGCAGCCCTGGACAGCAGCATGGCTGCCTTCATGGGGCAGCAGCTAGCACTGATGGCCAGTCTCACCAGTCCATCCGCCCTGACCACCGGGATGTCAACATCAAAGTTGACACCAGAAGCCGAGCCGATCCTTGAATCGATCAGGTCTCAAGTCGATCCTCGGCCAAGGTTTGGGACTGAGATCATCGATGCCAGTGCCCTCGGCATTGGGGTGGTCGGGCCTGAAGCCCTCGAGGCCGGAGCCCATCGAGTCCTCCTTGGAGGACTCGGCGTGGGAGACGGAGGAAGACTTCCCAGACACGGACCCGGTGTATCTCATCAGACTCTCCGGGTTTGGAGCCTTGGAATAGGTTCCCTCCAGAGGACACTCAGTTCTTGGACTTCATCAGGGACATGGCCAAGGCTTTATTTATTTATTTTTATTTATTTATTTAGCTGCATTTATATCCCGCTTTTCACCGGGTCAATGCGGTTTGGGGGATACAATTAACACGAGGGGATATGAGACACATACACTAATACTTACAGGGAACATGGGTAATGGAGGGTTAAGTGGCATGCCCAAGACCACAAGGAGCACCTGTGGGACTTTGGTATTCCCTGTGGATGCCGAGGAGGAGCCTCGAGCCGAAGAGCTCGATGCCCTCCAGAATGACTCTCCCACGAAGGAGGCCCTTACTGTACCAGTGTCTCTAATGTTGGAAAGGCTGATGCTCCAAATGTGAGAGTACCCGGCCTCGATGCCAGTGCTCAGCAAGCGGGTCGATTCCATCTATCGAGTCTACAAGAGTCCTGGGTTCCAGAAAGTGCAGCTGCCGCACAACTCCATGGTTGTGGAATAGGCCATGCACCAGCTCAAAAGCCAAACAAACGCACTCTTCGGTGCCTCTCGGCCAGGAAGCCCAGAACCTGGACACCCTCGGCAGAAAGTGCTACCAGGGTTCGATGCGGGACCTAGGCGTGGTTGTGTCTGATAATCTTAAACAGCAAAACAGGATTGAAAAGGCGACGGCAAAAGCTAGAAGGATGCTTGGGTGCATACAGAGAGGAATGGCTAGCAGAAAAAAGGAGGTGATAATGCCTCTGTATAAGTCTTTGGTGCAACCTTATTTGGAGTATAGTGTGCAATTCTGGAGATCACACCTTCAAAAGGATGTGAACAGGATGGAGTCGGTGCAGAGGGTGGCTACTAAAATGATTAGTGGTCTTCATTATAAAGCATATGAGGACAGACTGAAGGATCTTAATATGTACACCTTAGAGAAAAGGCGGTATAGAGGTGATATGATTGAGATGTTTAAATACCTCCGTGGCATAAATGTTCAGGGAGAGAGCCTTTTTCAATTGAAAGCAAGTTCTGCTACGAGGGGACATGGGATGAGGGTGAAGGAGGATAGATTCAGGAATGATATGCAGAAATATTTCTTTATGGAAAGAGTAGTGGATCCATGGAATAGTCTCCCAGTGGAGGTGGTAGAGATGAGGACAGTAACTGAATTCAAAAAAGCATGGGACAAACACAGAGGATCTCTAAAGGTAAAAAGGGGACTGTTGTAGTTGATATTTTTATTTTATTTACATTCTCTTATATACTGTGCTATTCTGCATCAGTGTGGTTTACATTGAACAAACTGAAATTACATTGAACAGGGCATTATAACTGGGAGATAACTATTTTACAGGGAACATGGGCTATGGAGGGTTAAGTGGTTTGCCCAAGACCACAAGGAGCACCTGTGGGACTAGAAACCCCAGTCCTTCCAGCTTAAGGTTGCTGTCCTCTAGTGGTATTTGAGCCCCTGACCTCCTGGTCTGAAGTACCTTGCCCCAACCACTAGGCTACTCCTCCACTCCACTGATATGGAAGGACAGACTGGATAGGCCATGTGGTCTTTTTCTGTCATCATATTTCTATGTTTCTATGATGCTGTCATGCCATGTCCAAACTTACCAGCTGTACATGGGCATGTACTTGCGGAACCTGGCAAAGGAGATTGCCGGGTTCTCGGCTGGCCTGTCCGAGGAACCCTTGCAGTGCTTCAAGCCCTCGTCCACGGGGATCAGAGAGTGCTCGAAGTTCACATCTCGAGTAGCTTACGACGGCTTCGAGGCTTCGGCCCGAGTAGCTGCGGCTGACATCGTTGCATGTTGTCAGGCCTGGCTCATGTCGTGGGACCTAGAGCCATGGGTTCAGGACAAGTTGGTCGATGTCCCGTGCTGAGGAGACCTCTTCGGCAAACCCATGACTGAGAAAGCTGTAGAACTCGAGTCCGAGTACTTGACACGGACAAGGTTGTCGAAGAAGACATCTGCACCTTCTCACAAGAAGAAGGCCTCGGGGAAAAAGCCCTTTTTCCCGAGGAAGGGTACAGCTTACAGAAACTACCCCACTTACCAGGCCGCCCCAGCTCCCCAACAGGGGCAGCAGGCCAGGGAACAGGGTCATGGCCCACGTAAGCCAAAAACTCCCAAGCCTCCAGCTCTGGCTCCTACCCATCCAGGAGGGGTTTTTTGACTCCCGATGTATAGCTCCTCTTCCAACAGTGGTTTGGCCCTGCACAGGAGGAAGGCTGGCCCAGTATGCTCACAGGTGGCCAGCCATTACTACCGATGCCTGGGTTCTGCAAGTGGTCCAGCAGGGCTACTTACTTCACTTCCACCAGGTGCCCACCTCCTTTTTCCCAGGAGAGCCTCTGAGGCCCCCTCCTCACAGGAACCTCCTCTTGCAGGAGTTGACAGGTCTGCTAAAGGATCAGG
This sequence comes from Ichthyophis bannanicus, assembly GCA_033557465.1. NCBI lineage: Eukaryota > Metazoa > Chordata > Amphibia > Gymnophiona > Ichthyophiidae > Ichthyophis > Ichthyophis bannanicus. The sequence continues at coordinate 999,544,431 of CM066034.1, forward strand.
CGGTGGAACTGGTGCCTCACCACCTGCAGGGGCAAGGCTTCTACTCCAGGTATTTCCTCATACCAAAAAGAAAGGAAGGCCTTCGCCCCATCCTATTGCAAAATCTGAATAAGTTCCTGGTGAGGGAAAAGTTCAAGATGCTTTCCCTTGGGATCCTACTGCCTTACCTCCACCAGGGAGACTGACTATGCTCCTTAGATTTAAAGGATGCTTATACTCACATCCTCGTACACCCAGACCACAGACAATACCTCAGGTTTCTGGTCGGAGGAAACCACTTCCAGTACAGGGTGCTACCCTTTAGCCTAGCCACCGCTCCTAGAGTATTTACCAAATGCCTAGCAGTAGTGGTGGCCTTCCTCAGAAGCCAGGGTGTCTTCATCTTTCCATAACTGGACGACTGGCTCATCAGAGGCCAATCGGCACAGGAGGCTCAGAAGGCCACTGCTTGCACAGTCACCCTGCTCCAGCACCTAGGGTTTGAAATAAATCACGAAAAGTCCACTTTGCTCCCCACTCAGAACTTGGAGTTCATAGGGGCAAGACTGGACACTCTTCAGGCAAAGGCTTACCTACCGCTGGACAGGGCAAGGTGGTTCCTGGACTTGATTCAGCAGGTCCAGCGCAGGCCTCAGGTCTCCGCAAGGGTCTTTCTATGCCTCCTGGGCCACATGGCCTCCACAGTGCATGTGACTCTACATGCTCAATTCCACATGCTCACAGCTCAATGGAGCCTCAGAGACCAGTGGACACAAGCCACTGGCTGCCTCAGAGACCAAGTAGCAGTTTCCAAGTTACTGGTTCTCCAGGACGTCGATGGAGCCCCTGCGGAGCATTTCCCCAGCTTTCTATGAAAGCCTTTGGGAATACTACACACATGCGCGGTCCCCTTCCCGCCTAAAGGTGCCATCTTGGCTCAGTCTTTCTTTTTCCAAGGAGCCCATTGGACATGCATCCTAGTCACCCAGATAAAAGTTAGATTTTTCTTGCATTTTTTCCTGCGATTCCATCGCGGTTCTTGCCCGGTTTGACACTGGTTCCCCTTCCCGCCGGGTTCGTTACACCGGTATCGCGCCCGTCTTCATTTTTTCGGTTTTTGCCCTTGGTGGCTGGCGTTCGCGCCCATTTTTTCTTTTTCCCTGGAAGGCCGGTCTTTTGACCTCGCAAGGGCTCTTTTTTCCCCGATGGCTTCCAGTGCTTTCAAAAAATGTGATCGGTGCAAGAAACTAATGTCTCTCACCGACACACAAGACTGCTGCCTTTGGTGCCTCGGCCCAGATCATGATCCTAAGATCTGTGGCCCGTGTGGTAAAATGTCCACTAAGGCACTACGAAGTCGACAGCATCAGAAAGAAAGGCTTTTCTCTGATTCGGCCTCCGGCCGGGCCCGGACCTCGTCTGAGGCCTCGACATCTCGGGAGTCTGACCCCGAGCATCGTCGGGGTACCTCGGACAGGGGATCCCCCGATCAGGAATGAAAGAGGAAGAAGCGGCTCACGAGGGCATCATCGGAGGAGGCCCCTGGCTCCTCGAGGGCTAGGTCTCGGACCCCCGACTGCCGTCCCGGGCCCATGGAACAGGAGAAGCCATCTAAACTACCTCGTGTGGAGCCGGAGTCTGCTGGACACGTAAGTCCTGTTGTCCTTGAGGACTCTCCTCCCAGGGAGCCGACGTCGGGCCTGGCGCCGCCGGGACCCGAGTCGGTGGCTGCTGAGTCTCCTGAGCTTGGTCTCAGGCTGACAGCCTTGGAGTGCAGACTGTCTGCCTTCATGGATCAGCAGTGGGCACTGATGGCCAGCCTCGCTGGTGCATCTGCCCCGACCACCGGGACATCAACGTCGAAGTCGACCCCGGAGACCGAGCTGATACTCGAGACCATGAAGGTTCGAGGTTGTCCTCGGTCGCGGTCTCCCTCGACCTCCCGGTCGGGACCGAGGGCATCAACGCCAGTGCCTTCGGCGTCGGGGCGGACGCTGCCGGGCCCCGCGCAATCGGAGTCCGACTCCTCTTCGGACAAGTCCGCCTGGGAGACGGAGGACGAGGAGTCCCCCGATACTTTCCAGACTCGGTGCATCCCGTTGGACTCACCGCAGTCCGAGCCCAGAGTAGATCCCCTCTGGAGGATACCCGGTTCTCGGAGTTTGTTCGGGATATGGACACAGCATTGGCGATCCCTGTGGACCCCGAGGAGGAGCCTCGAGCCGAAGAGCTCGAGGCCCTCCAGTATGACTCTCCTCCGAAGGAGGCCTTTACTGTGCCGGTTCCTCCGATGCTGGAACGGCTCCTCTTCCGGATGTGGGAGGCACCGGCCTTGGCGCCGGTTCTGAGCAAGCGAGTCGATTCCATCTATCGACTCCGTAAGAGCCCAGGCTTTCAGAAGGCACAGCTACCACACCATTCCATGGTGGTGGAATCGGCCATGCATCATCTAAAAAGCCAGAAGATGCACTCTGTGGTGCCCCCCCGGCAGGGAGGCCCAGAACCTGGATGCGTTCGGTAGAAAGTGCTTCCAGGGTTCGATGTTTGCTTGCCGTGTCCAGTCTTACCAGCTGTACATGGGCATGTACTTACGGGACCTGGCCAAGGAGTTGGCTGGGTTCTCTGCTGGTCTCTCCGGGGAACCTTTGCAGAGGTTCAAGTCCTTGTCCTCGGGGATCCGGGAATGCTCTAAGTTCATGTCCTGAGCAGCCTACGATGGCTTCGAGTCCTCGGCCTGTGTTGCGGCGGCCGGCATCACGGCTTGATGCCAGGCGTGACGGCAGTCATCGGACCTCGAGCCATGGGTACAAGACAAGTTGGTCGATGTCCCTTGCTGGGGTGAAAACCTCTTTGGCAAGCCCATGGCCGAGAAGGCTGCTGAGCTCGAGACCAAGCACCTCACAAGGACAAGGCTGTCTAGAAAGACTTCTGCTCCTTCACATAAAAAGAAGGGCTCAGGTAAGAAGTCCTTTTACCCGAGGAAGGTGTCTACCTACAAACAGTTTCCACCTTACCAGGCCTCCCCAGCTCCCCCACCGGGTCAGCAGGCCAAGGGGCAGGGACATGGGCCCCGTAGGCAGAAGACACCCAAGCCTCCGGCTCCTGCTCCCACTCAGCAGGGAGGGGGCTTTTGACTCCCAAGGCATAGCCTCTCCATCTCTGCTGTCCCATCCCTGCACAGGAGGTCGACTAGCCCTGTTTTCCCACAGGTGGCCACCCATTACAGGAGACAGCTGGATCCTGAGCATTGTCCACAAGGGCTATATGCTCCATTTCCTGCAGTTGCCTCCTCCTTACTTCCCAGGAGAGCTTCCAAGGCCCCCTCTCCACACAGACCTCCTCCTTCAAGAGCTTCAGGGTCTGTTGCGAGACAAGGCAGTGGAGCCTGTACCTCCCCACCTTCAAGGTCACGGTTTCTACTCCAGGTACTTCCTGGTACCAAAAAGAACCGGAGGCCTCAGGCCAATTCTCGACCTCCGAAATCTCAACAAGTTCCTAGAGAAGGAAAAGTTCAAAATGCTTACTCTTGGAACATTTCTGCCCTACCTTCAGCAGGGAGATTGGCTATGCTCCTTAGATCTAAAGGATGCGTACACTCACATCCTCATCCATCCAGACCACAAAAAGTACCTCAGTTTCATTGTGGGAGGAAACCATTATCAGTACAGAGTGCTGCCTTTCGGCCTCACCTCCGCCCCCAGAGTCTTTACAAAATGCCTGGCGGTGGTGGCGGCCTACCTGAGGAATCAGGGTATCTTTGTCTTCCCCTATCTGGACGACTGGCTCATCAGGGGTCAGACATACCAGGAAGCCAGGCAAGCCACCCTCCGAACTATTTCTCTCCTTCAAAACCTGGGGTTTGTCATAAACTTCGAAAAGTCCACTTTGCTCTCCTCCCAGAACCTAGAGTTCATAGGGGTGAGGCTAGACTCTCTGCAAGCAAAGGCTTACTTGCCACAAGACAGAGCCCAAAGACTAATGGACTTGGCAAGCCGGTTTCTCAGCGTGCCGCTGGTCTCCGCAACTGAACCGGGAGGTAGCCCAGCAGATCTTCACCGCTGGGGTCTCCCATCCATGGATCTCTTTGCCAGTCCACAGAACCATCAGTTACCCCGGTTCTGCTCGAGGCAGCCACATCCGCTGCACATGGCGGCAGATGCTTTCCTAATCTCGTGGGCACAAGGCCTTCTCTATGCGTTCCCACCCACGCCCCTGGTGGCACACACTCTGTTCAAGATTCTTCGGGAAAAGGCCTATGTCATCCTGGTAGCCTCCAGGTGGCCCAGACAGCCTTGGTTCCCTCTTCTCCTTCAACTGGCGGTCAAAACTCTACTCCCACTGGGGGTGCAGCCCAACCTCTTGACCCAGGAACGGGGTTCCTTGCTACACCCCAATCTCCGCTCCCTGAACTTAATGGCTTGGCTGCTGAAAGGGTAGTACTTGCCCCTCTATTCCTCCCCAAGGACTGAGCAAGATGGCACCCTTGGGCGGGAAGGGGACCACACATGCGCGATGCAGTCCCAAAGGCTTTTTTTGAAAGCTGGGGAATTGCTCCACACAGGGCTCCATTGGCGCCAATGTCACCCATATGTGAGGACTGATTCCTGTCCCTGGAGAACACCTGTTACAGGTGAGTAACTATGCTTTATTCTTCTCCTTGGGAATGTTGTACTGCTAATGTGTGGCCTGATTCTCCCTTCTTAAAGGGGTCAGACTTAGGGAACTAGCAACTCCAGTCACTCTTGCTCACTAGATAAGATCCCCTCAAAGGCACTCCTCATCATCCAAAGACCCTCCCAGGACTACCTTTGCAATCCCTGGTATCTAGCAGTATGGGAGGAACAATCTCATGTTGGTTTCTTCCCCATCTGGCTGCAGGCTGCAGGCTTAAAATGGTGCAAGAGCAATAAAAAATGAAAAATCCCATTATTTGGCAACTTCTGCCTTAGTGATGGTATCATAAGCCTACCACTAGTAGTCATATGGCACCATTTTGTACCCCAAACCAGAAGGAAGGAGCAACTGGAGAATATTCTTGCCTCATATCACTGGACACCAGGAATTGCGGAGGTAAATGCTCAGGGCATTTATTCCAAATGGGTTATTTTTGCACATACTCTGACAGCAATGAATCTCAATCTTGAGCCAGGATATGTGAAGTATGATCTGACTGTAGTTCTTGGTACTTCAGGATCTTCTCCCTCTTTACACATTTCACAGAATAATCACTTTGAACTGACACCTCTGTTATCAGTGTGGTTCTGATGTTTTTCTTCTTTGCCACTATGTAGGGTTTTCTTGCATTCAGTTTCCTATCCATTGGAACAGGAAAGTTAAGGGCTGGTGCAAGGACTGGAGTTGCCCTAGGCGGGCCCTCCATCCTGCCTCTCCTGCTGCCCCGCCACACCCATTGCCACTGCTGATACCCCTCTCCAGGGCTGCATCATGGTTTTATTCTATTCAATTTGCTGTTTCGGCGCCTCCTCCTCTGCAGACTTCCAATTAATACAAAACCAGAAGTCCGGGGCCAAAGTGACAGATTGAAGAGAAAGAAACCGCGACAGCCCAGAGACAAAGGGGACGGGCTGTGTTACGATTTCAGGGGTAATTGCCATCGCTGTCAGCTCTGGAGAGGGGAGCCAGTGGCAGCAATGGGTGCGGGAAGTGCCCCCTGGAGGGCAGGCGCTCTAGGCAGCCTCTTGAATTCTCCTAATGGTATTGCCGGTCCTAAGAATGTTCCAGGTTATCATTTATTTTATTTATTATTTTATTTATTACAATTTCTTATATACCGCGCTTTTTAATATCAGTGCGGTTTACATAATAACAACATTTTGCATCAGAAACAGGATCCTTTGCTTACATTGTAAAAGGAATTGTAACTTGGAAATAACAGGGTAACTATATACAGTTCAAAACAAAGGAGCTTATAAATTAGAGAAATTTTCTGCTATCAGAACTTTGCAACCAGCTACAGTGGCAGCAAGGGCAAGGGAGCTGCGATGCAGTGCTTAACAAAGGCTCCGTTGCAGGGTCATAGTTCCTGCCTGCTGTCATCGGCCGCTTCTACCCCTTCTGATACAATCTTATGCTTTATGCTTGCTGGTTTTGAAGAGGAGTGGCAGTGGTGACAATGGGCTGCACAAAAGACTGGCACTCTAGGCGACTGCCTAGTTTGCTATCATGGTAGCACGGGCCCTGTGCATATCATACATCAGATCAGGCCTTATTTGGATCAGGAGGCTTTGTGGCTGGTGGTTCATTCATTCGTGCATGGCACATTAGATTATTGCAATGTATTCTATGCCCCCAAAGCCTGGAATGCCCTCCCCCCTGACATCAGAGCTATCACAGACCTAACCCAACTCAGGAAGGCCCTAAAATATCACTTTATTCACCAGATACTTCCCGGTGTAGCCCTAACAGGAGAATTACACTCACCATGTACATAACTGTAAATACTAGGTTGTATAACACAGGTACACTACCAAAAAACTGCCTCCAGTTTTGCAACTGATTCCTATAGATTTTGGGGTGCTGAATCCAGGAAAAATAGCCAAAATGTTCCATCACGTCACGTTTTCTTGCAAAATTAGATTTCTTACCCATATAAGGAATGTTCACATAATTTCTTTTTAGCCGACTGCAGTTTATTTTCTTGGCCCAAAATAGAGGTTGTAATGGTTAACTAACTAGAAACACTCCCTCATGATATTTTAGAGTGTTTTGTATTCATTTTAAACATTAACAGGACAATTGGGAGGCGGGGGGCTAAATCCAGTACTCGCTCTGGCGCATGTTCTTTCCTGTTCGCCTCGCCTCGTTCGCTCGCTCAAACACGGTGGTTGCGACATGAACGTTCCTGTCAAATTTCAGTTTCTTGCAAGTTCATTATTACCTTCTGTTTGCTCAGTCGTAATCCAGCTTTATTCCGAAGTGGTTCACTACAGTTGTAGTTTGCAGTGCTGTGTATTTGTGATGGCTCACAGAGCCAGAGGTTGCGTCAACTCTCCGGACAGTTTTTGTTTTATTTGTGGGGAATATACCGTGAAAAAGCGGCAGAGGAACATTTCTGCATTTATTAAAAAAGTATATTTTGCCTATTTCGGTTTGAAGTTAGGCGATCAAGACAAACCGTGGGCTCCTCACAAAGTGTGCAAGACATGTGAGGAAGATCTACGCTTATGGATGAAAGGTAAAAAACAAGCATTTCATTTCGGAATACCTATGATGTGGCGTGAACAAAGAGACCACAGCAGTGACTGCTATTTTTGCTCTTGCATTGTGAAGGGATACAACTTAAAAAATAAGAACATAATAAGTTACCCCAACCTTCCCTCAGCAATTAGGCCTATGCCTCATAGCAACGAAGTACCTGTGCCTGAACCACCAAAATCTTTGGATCATATTTGTGTGGACGATTCTGATCATGATGAGACTCATCAGATGGCTTTTCCCGATGAGTCCAGTACTTCCGAGTTTGAAACTGAACCAGATCCGAAACCTGAACTTTTCTCTCAAGCTGAATTGAATGATTTAGTCCGGGATTTAGGACTCCCAAAAGATGCTGCCCAACTGCTAGGTTCTCGGCTTAAACAGAAAAATCTATTGTCACCAGGAACAACTTTTTATTGGTACCGCAACCGCGAGACACAATTTTTGAAGTATTTCAGCAAAGAGGAAGATTTGGTATTTTGCAACAATATATACGGAGTGATGGAAAAGTTTAAACTCAAGTATGATCCTGCTGAATGGCGGCTGTTCATTGATTCATCAAAAGACAGCATAAAAGGTGTTCTTCTTCATAATGGCAACACATTCGCTTCAGTTCCTATTGCTCACTCTGTTATTCTCCAAGAAAAATACGAGAATTTGGCCCTGATTCTTCAGAAGATTCGTTATGATGAGCATAAGTGGATGATTTGTGGAGACTTTAAAATTCTATCCATGCTATTAGGGCAGCAATCCGGTTTCACCAAATATCCCTGCTTCCTTTGCCTGTGGGATAGCCGGGCCCGCGACCTACACTGGGGGAAAAAAGACTGGCCAATTCGGGAGTATTTGAGACCCGGTGAGAAAAATGTTCTTCATGAGAGCTTGGTACCTCGTGATAAAATTCTATTACCACCTCTCCACATTAAGTTGGGTCTCATTAAGCAATTCATCAAGTCCCTTCCAAAAGATGGTGAGTGCTTTCGGTACCTTTGCTCAAAGTTCCCCCGACTTTCTGAAGCAAAGCTAAAGGAAGGAGTGTTTGTTGGCCCTGATATAAGGAAACTCATTTCAGATGGAGCATTCGCTGAAACGATGTCTGAGAAGGAAAAAGAAGCCTGGGATTCCTTCAAGGATGTTGTTCTCAAATTCTTGGGGAACAGGCGGAATGAGAACTATAAGGATATTGTTGCCAGGATGCTCAATGCCTTCAAAGAACAAGGCTGTAACATGAGCCTGAAAGTCCATTTCTTGCATTCCCATGTGAACTACTTTCCCGAAAACTTGGGGGCGTACAGTGAAGAAAAAGGTGAAAGGTTTCACCAGGACATCAAGGACGCAGAGAGAAGGTACCAAGGAAGATGGAACACCACTATGATGGCTGATTTCTGCTGGTTGCTGCTGCGGGAAACCCCAGATGAAAAATACGCCAAGCAGCGCACCAAGAGAAGCATTCGGGGGAAGAAGAAACGGGCCCACCAGGAGATTGATTGACCCAAGAATGACTTTAAAATCTAAACTGTGTTGACAAATATCGTGTTTTTACTAAACTTTGAAATAAAAATGTGCTAGTTATTACCACAGTGTCGGATCTCATTTATTAGAATTTTATTTTCACACCATCGGGTGTTTGTCTTCATGTATTGCAATGGTGCAGTTTGCGTTTTCTATTCTTACATACATACCTGTACAACATTTTTTGCACATTGCTTTGCTTTGTGTTTAACCTCGCTCTTATATGCTCAATGTTTGTGCACATGTATGTGGCTGTTTTAAGTGCAGACAATTTTGCTACCATCACAGTGTGTTTTGTTGACATTACTCTATTCTTATGTGCTGCCTTGTTACAATTTTCTTTATTCTTATTTGAATAACTACTAAACAATTAGTATAAAGAATTCATCCAAGAAACTTTTATCTCGATCGCACTCAATCTGAAACGTTCACCTCAAACTGCTAACCCAATGTAGCAAAAAATCTGTACGTGATGGAGCAAATTGGTTACCAGATTTGGATTCAGTGCACCAAAAAACGTAAAAATCAATCGAAACATTAGAGGCAGTTTAAAAATTTTTTTTTTAGTGTACCTGTGTAATTGTTGTTAATTACCCTGTTATCGAAGTTCTAATCCCTGTTCAAATGTAAATGCATTTTTAGTAACCCTGAATGCATATGTTTCTGTTATGATGTACACCGCACTGATGATAATAGCGTGGTATAGAAGAAATGCTAAATAAATAAATAAACAAATTCTACAGTATGTTGTGCTGCCAAAGAACGTTATAAATATTGCAGCTCATTTGTTGTTCGGGATTAGTTATTGGGTGAGTGCAAGGCCCTTTTTGGTACAATTGCACTGGCTCCCAATTAAAGAAAGATGTATTTTTAAGCTGATTGTATTAGTTTTTAAACTTTTAATGGATAAGAGACCAAAATACTTGAGAAGTGTTCTGCTATATTTGTTCCATCTAAGCAACTAGGTTTGAGTAAGGGTGTTTTCTCATGGTTCTGAGTGTATCGAAGGGTTTTGTGGTGTGCACTTCTTACAGATATTTTACTCAAAAATCCTAGTACTGATGCACAGTATATTATACCTGTGGTTTTTTTGACAGTGGATTACATTTCTTTAGGTTATTGTAATTGTTTTTATAAATAAACTGCATTGTTAATGCTTAGTCACTATTTAAGTTAAAGTTTTATTATTTGTTAAGTTTACTAGATATACCTCAAGGGTTTTTTTTCTCTTCCCTTGCCATTCTTTCCTCCGGTTTTGATTGACAAAGAGCTCCTGGATTAACACTTTGGGACCCTTTAACTAATGGGCACTAGGATGTTGCGCCAAAAGCACTGAAACTATTGCACATTAGGTGCAACACCAGCGAGTCAGCTGTCAGGGGTATACAAAGCATTTCCCCAACAGTTAATGTAGAGCACTTCCTTCTAAGGCAGGCTGCATTAGCATGTGTGCATTTAACTCCACCTACTGAGATGGCATTAGGTGAACATACACTAATGCAGTTAGTGTGTGGTGTGAACCCTGTGCTAACTGGGCTAAGCTCACCACGCCCACTTTGTGCGCCTAACCCGTATACTCAAGACCCTAATGCGGGTTGCACAGTTAGCATGGGCATCATCCTGCACTGTCATGATCCCATGCTAGCTGGCAACGCGTGTCCCAGCACACTTTCAACTCACTCAAAGAAAGCCTTTGGGAGATCTACCAAACATATCTGTTTATAGAACACTTTATAAATCTTGATGAATCCCATCCATCCCGCACACCACACCTCCATAACAATCCTCCTTAACCACAGATCAAAAAGCCTCAAACCTCAATACACTTAAGAAAAAAAGCAACTCTTACAAACTACGATTAATAATGAATGATTAATGTAAATAGTTACAGCATTACTAGCCAATGTTAATTGTATATAGTTATAAAAAAACCACTGTTCCATGTTATTGTTCATGAAAAGTTAATTGTACATAGTTATGAAAAACGCCGTTCCATGTAAAACCATGTTCATTATATGTTAAGTGTAAACCGCCTTTGATCTCTGGAAAAAGCGATATAAAAGTAAAGCATAAATAAATAAATAAATAAAATAAAAATGTGTGGTTGCCTTCCTGCCCAAGGAAGTCATCTTGCCTCAGTCTCCTTTTTTCCATCCGAACATCGGAAAAGTTTGTATTTTCTATGTTTCTATTTTTCATTTTTTTCTTCTATTGCATGCGTACTGGTGCCTTCTTGCCCTCCAGGTTCCACTGCCACCTCGGTGCCACATTTTTTTGGGGGACTTTTTGCCCTTCAGGGTCTTTTTCTCCGTGCGTGGGAATTCCTCTAGCTGGCTGAGATGCTGGAGTTTGATCTCGCGGGCACCATCTTCCCTGCTATGTCCTCAGCCTGTGAGTTCAAGAAGTACAACCACTGTAGGTGCACAATGTCCTGCACAGACTGCTGTCTTCATTGTCTTGGTGTAGTCCATGATAATTCATTTTGTGGGCTCTGTCAGTAGATGACAAGCAAAGAATGGAAGAACTGTGCTACATAATGAGAGCCCATGTTTGGAAAGACCTTCGTCTCGGCCCCAGCATTGCTTGTGGACCTGGTGTCCTTGAGGGCCACTATGGGGGCCTTGGCCTCGCGTGATGGCAGTGCTCATTCTGAGCCCCGAGGTCACAGGGCGTTGGACAGGGGATCCTCTTCTGAAGGCCATCCCCTGAAGAGCTGGATATCATTGGTGGCATCATCAGGAGACAATGCCAGAGCCATGGGTAAGTCCCACAGTCAACAGCATCAGAGCCCCAGGCCCGATGTTGAGGGCAATTGTCAGAAGTGGCCCTCCAAGCTGCCCCAGTGGGAGAAAGTGCCATCAGCATCAGAAGATTGCTCCCAAACCCATCCTTGTGGAGGATACCCCCTGGATGGAATCAGCATTGGGCCCAAGTCTTCGGTGCTCATGCCAGTGACTGTGGAGCCTCTTGGTCTCAAAGTAAGGATGGCAGCCTTCTTGGCCCAGCAGCGTGGACTAATGCCAAGTTCTTCTGGCTCTTCTTTCCTGACCACTGGACCCTCCACCACGAGGGCATCCTTGTAGGTTGTGGAACCAATCCCCAAGCACCATCAGCCTTGAGGCAATTCCAAACCCTGTTCTCAGTCCCTGTCAGGGCAAAGAACTTCCTTGGCCATCAGTTCTAATGGCAGGGACTCCAGGGTCCTTGCAGCACTGGTGATCCAGTACAGCCCCGAGGTCCACAGGGCCCGCAAGGTCTCCTCCGACTCAAAGTCAGATTGGGAGCCCGATGACGAGTCCCCTGACACTTGCCTACATCGGGATGTCCCCTAGGACCCTTCCCCCCTGGAGGACTGGCACAGGTTCCATCCCGAGGACCTCTCCTTTCTGGAGTTTGTCTGGGACATGGGGAAGCCTTGACCTTCACCATGGAGTCTGAAGAGAAGCCTAAGGCGGAGGACCTCAAAATCCTCCAGTATGAGGCTCCTCCAAAGGAGACACTCACAGTGCTGATTTCCTCCATCCTGGAATGGCTTTTCTTCCATATGTGAGAGATTCCGGCCTCAGTGCCGATTGTGAGAAGGCAATTCGATGCCATGTATTAAGTCCACCAAAGTGCTGGGTTCCAGAAAGCACAGCTGCCCGAATTACTCCATAGTGGTAGAATCGGCCATGTGTAAGATTAAAAGCCAAAAGATGCACTCCTCGGTGTCCCCCTGGCAGGAAGGCCTGCTCCATTGATGCTTTGGGCAGGAAGTGCTACCAGGGCTCGATGTTTGTTGGCCAAATCCAGGCTTACCAGCCCTATATGGGCATGTACTTGTGAGACCTGGCGCGGGATCTTGCTGCATTCTCGGCTGGGCTGGTGGAAGAACCTCTGCAGTGGTATCCTGACCTCAACGGTCAAGGAGTGCTCCATATTTATAACTTGAGCTACCTATGATGGCTTTGAGTTGGTGGCCAGAGTAGCTGCGGTCGGCTTTAGTGCCTGATACCAAGTCTGGCTACAGTCCTCCGACTTGGAGCAATGGGTATGGAACAAGTTGGTTGATGTCCCATGATGAGAAGAGAATCTCTTCAGCAAGCCCATGACAGATAAGGCTTCTGAGCTGGAATCTGAGTTTCTGACCAGGTCCAGACTCTCAAAAAAAACTGCTGATGGAAGGTCTTATGGAAAAAAGCCCCTTTACCTGAATAAGAGGCATGCTTACTGAAATTACCCCCAGTACTTGGCCTTCCTAATTCCCCAACAGGGTCAGAAGGCCAAGGGACAGAGGCATGGCCACATAAGTCTAAGGCCTCCATGGTCCAGGCAGCACCCCAGCTACATCCGGGGGGGGGGGGACTTTTGACTTCTTGGGCATAGCCTCTCCTCCTCCAGGAGGTCTAGTCTCTCAGCACATGGTGGGGGGGGGGGAGCATCTTGTATACTTTGCTAGCCAGTGGTCAAGCATCACCACTGACACCTGGATCCTCCAGGTAGTAGAGGAGGGTTATCTCCTCCATTTCGATCAGACACTACCCCTGTTCTTTCTAGGGGAGCTCCTGATGACTCCATTTTAGAAAGAACTGCTCCAATGAGAGCTCACTGGGCTTCTGACTGACAAAGTGGTGGAACTGCTCCCGCCCCATCTCAAGGGCCAGGGGTTTTACTCCCAGTATTTCTTGGTTCCAAAGAGGATTGGTGGCTTTTGCCCTATTCTGGATCTGCGAGATCTCAACAAGTTCCTGGTGAAAAAGAAGTTCAAGATGCTCTCACTTGGAACATTGCTGTCTTACCTCCACCAGGGAGATAGGCTATGCCTCTTGCAGGGAAGATTCAGAGCCGTCCCTCAGCCTCTGCCCGACTCATGCTCTGCCTCCTGGGAGACATGGCCTCAAAGGTGCATGTCACTGCTGATGCCCATCTCCATATGCGTCTGGCCCAGTGGATCCTCTGTTTCCAGTGTTCCCAGGAGATGGGGTGCCTGTAGGACAGGGTGACCATCACCCATCCCCTTGCTGAGTCCCTTGACTGGTGGAAGCAGCCATTGAACCTGCGGCAGAAATGCCTTTTCAGTTCCCCACTCCTCAGAGGATCCTCACCATGGACGTCTCCAAGTTGGACTGAGGGGCCCATTACAACAACCTCCATATTCAGTGCCTATGGTCAGCACTGGAGGGCCTCCAGCAGATCAACCTCCTGGAGCTCTGAGCAATCGCCCATGCTCTCCGGGCTTTTCAGCACTACCTGCAGAACCAAGCCATCTTAACCCAGACAGACAATCAGGTGGTAATGTTTTAGATCAAAAAGTAGGGGCACAGGATCATCCTTCCAATGCTTGGAGGTAGTCTGTCTCTGCACATTCACCAGCAAGAGTGGGATGTTTCTCATGGCAGTGTACCTTCCCAGACAGGACAATATTCTGGCAGACCGCCTGAGCTGGGTTCTCCAGCCCCATGAGTGGTGGCTTGACCCACAGGTGGCCAATCTACAGTTCCATTGGTGGGGCTTTTCTGTGCTGGATCTCCCAACCCAGCCAATACTTAGCTGACCTGATTCTGCTCAAGACGGCCGCATGCCTCCCGGGCGGGAGCTGATGTGTTTCCCTTTTCTCCCACACCACTCATTGTCAAGATCCTCTTCAAGGTCCAGCTCGACCGGGTCACCCTAATCCTCATAGTACTTCAGTGGCACTGGGATCCCTGGTTCACGCTGCTCATCAGTCTGTCTCAGGTGCACCCAGTCCCCCTGGGGAATGCCCCGGACCTGCTTTCGCAGAAGGCAGTCTCTGTCCTACACCCCAACCTAGGGTCCCTGACCCTTATGGCCTGACTGCTGAAAGGGTAGCTCTGGCCTAATTTGACTTGCCCAGAGATTTGGAAGAGGTCCCACTGGCTTCTCGCAAGGATTCTACCCAGCAGGCGTATGCCTTCAAGTGACACCGCTTCTTGGTTTGGTGTGCGGAAAGGGGTATCAACCCCTTCTGTTCTGTCCAGCTGGTGCTGCAGTATCTGCTGCACCTGTATAATGCTGGTTTAAAATCTAACTCCATCAGAGTTCATCTCAGTGTGCTCTCTGCGCACCACCACCCCATTGAGAGGAACCCCTCTCTGCTCAGCCTCTCATTGCTCACTTCCAGAGGAGCTTTCTGCTCTCTTGACCTCCCCTTTTTTAATCTGTGGCGGCATGGAATGTCAGTGTGGTCCTCTTGAAGATCATCACTCCACCCTTTGAGCTGCTGGCTTCCTGTCACCTCTAGTATCTGTCCTGTAAGGTGGTCTTCCTTGTGGCGCTCACATTTGCCTGCAGGATCAGTGAGCTCCAGGAGCTGGTGGCTCAAGCCCCCAATACCAGGTTTCACAGGAACAGGGTGGACATACCCCAAGTTCCTTCCAAAGATGGTCTCTCCATTCCACCTCAACCAGGAGGTGGTTCTTCCCACCCTTTTTCCACATCCTCACGCCAGTAGGGTGGGGCCTGCTCTCCATACACTGGACTGTAAGTGGGTATTTGCCTACTACTTGGAGTGGATCAAGCCCCATCGCTGCTCTTTGCAGCTCTTCATTTCCTATGACCCTAATCACCTGGGCATAGTGGTCTCCAAGCATATTCTTTCCACCTGGGTGTTGGGCTGCATTACCTTCACCTATGGTTAGATCGGACTCTTGCAGGAGCATCACATCACAGAGCACAGCGTCCCGGTCATGGCAGCTTCTGTGGCGAACCTCTGCTTGGTCCCCTTAATGGAAATCTTCCAGGCTGCCATTTGGTGCTCATTTCACATCTTCTCAGCGCATTACTGCCTGGAGGAAGACTCCCAGTGGGACAGCACCTTCGGCCAAGCAGTACTCTATCATTTGCTTGGGGTTTAAGGCAACTCCTGCCTTCTGGCCCTTCTGTGTGTCCAGGCTACCGGAGGGCTGGCTCCCTGCTGGACACTGGGGTTGCTGCTGAGGTCTTTTAACCTGAAATGTATTCTCACTGCTCTTCATGGTTCATTTTTTAGGGGCCACCTGTGGCTTACATTTTTTTTCGGTAGCTTATAGCTAGGGTAGTCCCATATGTGAGGACTGAGTTCCTGCTTGTTCCTGGAGAAAGCGTAGTTATTCACATGTAGCAGGTGTTCACCAGGAACAGCAGGAATCAGTCCTCACAATCCTCCCTTCTCCTTGTGCCATCTTCCTTTTGTTGCCATCTTGAGATATGTCATCATACTGAGGCAAGATGGCACCCTTGGGCAGGAAGGCAACAATGCATGCATGGTAGATCTTCCAAAGGCCTTCTTTGAAAGCT
Organism: Ichthyophis bannanicus; assembly: GCA_033557465.1. Lineage (NCBI taxonomy): Eukaryota > Metazoa > Chordata > Amphibia > Gymnophiona > Ichthyophiidae > Ichthyophis > Ichthyophis bannanicus. Next base: position 999,560,412 of record CM066034.1, read on the forward strand.
GGGGAGAGGTTACCATGCGGGCTCAATCGGTGCTGTCACGGATATGTGAGGATTAATCCCTGCTGTCCCTCGAGAACACCTGTTACAGATGAGTAACTATGCTATATTCCAATTGTAAATATGTATTTGCCACTTGTTGTTCCTTGCTTGCTAATCTAATTCTTTGAAGAATTTTGTTTGCAAATTCTGTTTCTTCCTTTCCTCTGTGTGCTGGTGGATTCTGATTCATTCCTTCAATCATTGGAATGCTTGTCCATGTTTAATAATGGAGGCAGACTTGGCATGTTTTTTTATTTATTTCATTTATTTATTTATTTAAAAAACTTAAATACCACCTTATCGTCAAAAGGTGTCCAATATGTATACATAAAAACAGATGAAAATACAAGCATCATAAACAGCAGAGACTTTTCAACCCTATCCTCAAATCCAAGAGGCACTGCAAAGCAGTGAAAGAGCGTTTCCAAACTGAATCCAAACCTCTTTAATATCTCTGATCTAACATAGATTAAGCAGAGAACAACTATGTCTTCAGGAACAAGCATGAATGTATTTATTTATTTACATTCTCTTATATACTGTGCTATTCTGCATCAGTGTGGTTTACATTGAACAAACTGAAATTACATTGAACAGGGCATTAAAACTGGGAGATAACTATTTTACAGGGAACATGGGCTATGGAGGGTTAAGTGGTTTGCCAAAGACCACAAGGAGTATCTGTGGGACTAGAAACCCCAGTCCTTCCAGCTTAAAGGTTGCTGTCCTCTAGTGGGATTTGAACCCCTGACCTTCCGGTCTGAAGTACCTTGCCCCAATCACTAGGCCACTCCTCCACTCTGTATGTAGTCTTCACATATGGGTGACGTTGGTACTGACAGAGCCCGTGCGGGAACTCTTCCCAGCATCCAATAGGAAAGTCTTTGAGAGCATCCCACCGCACCTGCATAGCTGCCGTCTCGCCTTTCCAGTTCTCCCTCCTTAGTTCTTTGTTTTCCGTGGAGCCAATAAGAAGCAATTCCTGTCACCGCAGAAAATGAGAGAGTTCAGTTCTCAAACCCCTCTCACTACTCTGTTATTGCAGGAGGTCACCTCTCTTCTCTCACAGGGTGCAATAGAGGAAATGCCACTCTTCCAGCAAAGTCTGAGCTTCTATTCTCCTAACTTCCTTATTCCAAAGAAGACAGGGGGATACAGGCCCATTCTGGACCTCAGAGAACTGAACAAGTATGTGCTTCGGGAGAAATTCAAGATGATCTCCCTAGGTACTCTTCTCCACTATCTCCAGAGTCAGGATTGGCTCTGCTCTCTAGACATAAAGGACACATATACTCACATTCTTATCCATGCAGAACACAGAAGGTTCCTGCATTTCCTGTTTCAGGAGAAACATTATCAGTTCAAAGTCCTGCCTTTTGGCCTCACATCTGCCCCAAGAGTCTTTACAAAGTGCATGGCAGTTGTAGCTGCATTCCGAAGGACTCTAGAGATATTTGTCTTCCCCTACTTAAACGACTTGGTCATCTGAGGAAAGCACGCTTCTAGAGGCCAATCCTTCTCTCATACACACCATGCAGGTGCTGCAACACTTGGGATTTGTAATAGATCTTTCAAAGTCCTAGCTTGTTCCCTCTCAAACTCTGGAGTTTATAGGAGCCCTCCAAGACACTCAACAGTCAAGAGCTTTTCTGTCTCAAGCCTGCTGTGCTCGGCTCATCCTGCTTGCATCCCAAGCATGCCTCAAAATCTTTCTCACTGCTCGAGAAATGCTGCAGCTCCTGGGCCATATGGTGTCTAATGTTTATGTGTTTCCATACGCTCGTCTGCATATGCGTGCAGCTCAATGGACCCTGGCTTCCCAGTGGTCTGAGGTATCCGGTCGTTTGGGAGACAGGATAATACCCTTTATACATCTCATCTCGTCTCTCCAGTGGTGGCAATCCCCAGAGCACCTACTCATAGAAACACCTTTTCAGAAGTCTCTACATCAATATACCCTGATGGTGGATGCGTCCAAATTGGGCTGAGGAGCTCATCTAAACAATATGTCCACTCAGGGACTTTGGTCTCATCGGGACTCACAACTCCACATAAATCTGCAGGAACTCAGAGCCATCCACAATGCTCTCAAGGTGTTCCATGACCATCTTCGCGTCCGCACAGTTCTAGTCCAGACGGACAATCTGGTAGCCATGTTCTACTTGAACAAGAAGGTCATAACAAGCTCTTGGACACTTGGCAGCGAAGCCCTACACCTATGGTCCTTCACCATAAAACATCAGATTCACCTACTTGTGATTTATCTTCCAGGCAAACAGAATCTCTTGGCAGACAAGCTCAGTTGGGTATTACTACCCCTCGAGTGGTCTCTCCATGCAGACAAGGTTGCTCACATTTTTCAGATCTGGGGAACCCCAGACATAGACCTGTTTGCAAGTCCTCAGAATGCCCAAACTTCCTTGCTTCTGTTCAAGAACACCTGCTCGGAACAACCAGGGGGCAGATGCCTTTCACCTTCACTGGGGTCAAGGCTTCCTATATGCCTTCCCTCCCATTCCCCTCAGCCACAAAACTCTTTTCAAACTCCAGAGAGACAAGGGCTACATGATTTTTATAGCCCCGTGTTGGTCATGACAGCTGTGGTATCCTCTACTTCTATGTCTCTCTTGAGATAAACCAGTAGAATTGGGGTCTGATCCAGATCTCCTCTCACAGGAGAACAGGACACTGTTGCATCCCAATACACAGCCCCTACACCTTACAGCATGGCTGCTGAAGGCATAGAATTCCAAGGCATCAGCCTCTCTCAACAAGTGAACGCTATCCTTTTGTCTTCTAAGAAACCTTCCACAAGGCGCTCCTATGCCTTCAAATGGCATAGATTCTCTCTCTGGTGTTTGAAAAGGGATCTTAACCCCTCTTCAATTCTGGTAGAAGCATTACTTGAATATCTTCTCCACCTCTTTTCCTCTGGACTCAAAACCAATTGTAAGAGTCCACCTAAACGCTATAGCGGCTTCCTACATACCCTTGGATGGTCAGCTCATCTCCTCTCAACTGCTTGTAGCACGCTTCATGAGAGGTCTTCTATTAACTAAGCCTCCCATTAAACCACCCCCAGTGGCATGGGACCTTAATGTGGTTTTAGAATAGCTTATGAAGCCGCCTTTTGAACCCCTAGCCACTATTTCTCTGAAGTTTCTTACCTGGAAGGTCACCTTCCTTATTGCCCTCACTTCAGCAAGGCGCATCAGTGAGCTTCAAGCGTTGGTAGCTGATCCTCCTTATACATGTTTGCACCATGATAAGGTAGTCCTTAGGACTCATCCTCACTTTATGCCAAAGGTGGTCTTGCCATTTCACTTAAACCAGTTGGTGTACCTCCCTGTTTTATTCCCTAGACCTCATTCTTCTAGGGTGGAAGTAACCCTTCATATTCTGGATTGCAAACGTGCTTTGGCCTTTTATCTCCAGAGAACTCGGGAGCCCAGAAAAGCTTCCCAACTTTTCATCGCTTTTGACTCCAGTCATCTAGGACTACCAGTATCCAAGCAAACTCTCTCCAGATGGATAGTGGATTGTATCTCCTTTGCTTACGACAGTGCATGTCTCTCTCTTGAGGGTCATGTCACTGCACATAATGTTCGAGCAATGGTTACCTCCATGACAAATCTGTGCTCTGTAGTGATTGATGATATGCAAAGCAGCAGCCTGGTCCTCTGTCCATACTTTTGCTTCTCATTATTGCCTAGACAATGACTCCTGCCAGGATGCTTTGTTTGGCCAAGTTGTTCTCCAGTATCTCTTTCAGACTTAGATCAACTCCTACCCCATGTCCAGGGTTTTGATACCAGACATCCTTGAAGGATATATGACCTACTACTTAGTCCTGTGTTCCACAGCTCGCTCTGAGATCATCTCTCTGGTATCTCCAAGCTAGGGAGTCCGATATGTGAAGACTACATTCCTGCTTGTTCTTGGAGGTAGTGTAGTTACTCACCTGTAACAGGTGATCTCTGGGAATAGCAGGAATTGAGTCTTCACAACCCACCCTCCTCCCCTAGGAGTTGTACTTTTCCTCTTCTTCTTCTTCTCTCTTTTTATCTCAGCTACAAACTGAGGAGGGAGAGCTGGAAAGGTGGGAGGCAGCTATGCAGGTGTGGTGGCATGCTCCCAAAGGCTTTCCTATTGGACGCTGGGGAGAGTTCCCGCACGGTCTCCGTTGGTACCGACGACACCCATATGCGAAGGCTCAATTCCTGCTGTTCCCGGAGATCACCTGTTACAGGTGAGTAACTACGCTTTCCTGAACATCACATAATTCTGTTCTAACTGTAAGGTCAAAAGCAAAGAGTTCCAAACGTAAGGCACAGCAGCAGAAAACGCCATTTTCCTAGTTTACACTTTCTTCACCTACTTCACTGTAGGGATAACAACCTGACCCAGCTGACTGGAACATAAAACTCTCCTGGCTCATACCACCTCAATATGTCCTGTAGACAAACCGGGCCAAGCCCATGCATTATTTTAAATGTTTCCATAGACACCTTATACTGAATGTGACTTCTCACTGGCTACCGGTATAAATATTTCTATAAAGAGGCAACAGAAGTTCACATGGACATAGCCAAAATCAATCTCACTACAGCATTCTACGTAGACTGCAGACTAGCAAGAAGCTTCTCTGATAGGTGCAAATAAAGCCTTTTACAGTAATAAAGATGGACAAGTACATATGACTGAAACACCATTTATGTTTATGTTTATGTTTATTACATTTGATATACCGCTCAGGCCAAAGCATCAGAGCAGTTTACAATATTACATAAAAGTTACAGAAAATATGAAAAGAACGCCATTAATTAGATAGGACAGAATAAGAGATACAGTGATAGTTAAAGGAATAGAGGAGACAAGAAGACATGCTCCACATAGCATCTGAAGAGTTAGATATCATTCCACCAGGTGTTTAAGCTCCCACTCACAACCTCCGCTATCGACATCACCCCTCCACCGCTCCGATCTCCACAGCAAGCAGCCCCCTTTCCAGTCCTCCCCTCCCAGTACCTTCCAATGTCAACCGCCTTGCATTCCCATGACTGCCACTGGTGTACATTCCCTTCCAGTCCCCCTTCTTCCCCACTGTCCAGCCCCTTCTAGTCCAAATATCATCCCAGGTATCAGCTCACATCCACTCTCAGTGCCACCCTCCCCCCCCCCATCAGCTCTCTTCTGGTAGCCCTAACCTCTTGCCCAGCTCCCTTCCAGCCTCCTCCCTATTACCCAGCCACCTACCACTCCCATCCCCAAGTGTGAGCTCCCTTCCAGTCCCCCTTCAGTATATCCCAGGTGTCAGCTCCTTTCCAACCCCCTCCTTCCCCCGTGTCAGCTCCCTTCCTGCCTCCTCCTTCCCCTGGCAGACCCTCTCAGTATCCGCTCCCTTCCAGTCCTATTCTACCATCCCCCTGCATCAGCCAATTTGTAGCCCTAGCCCCTAATTTTCTTCCAGGGCCAGCAGCACTCTCCTCCCCTCCCCCATTAGCCCATTTCCTGTCCCAGCCCATTTCCAGTCGTATCCCCTTTATCAGCCCATTCCAGTGCTAGCTCCCCCATCTGCCCATTAGCAGTCGTACCCCCACAATAAGTCCATTTTCAGTCCTAGCCTCCCAATCAGCCCATTTCCTATCCTAGCCACCCCCATAGCCCATTATCAGTTCTAACCCCCAGCCCATAGCCCATTTCCAGTTCTAACCCCCCATCAGCCCAGTTCCAGTCCTAGCACCCCCCCCCCCCCACCCAAGGAAATTGAAAAAAATATAAAAAATAACACGTTTTTACAAGCCTCAATTAAAAATACATTAATTTAACCACTTGAGAGATCTGTACTTCCATATTAAAATTCAGGTCTAAGGTAATCCCTAAACTCTTAGCCTTAGTTGCCAAAGTGTATTCACCAGAACTGAATCTTAGGGCAGGACCAAAAGCCCTAAAGCCATCATTACCATTCCAAAGTAGTTCAGTCTTATGAGCAATCAACAACAAATTATTACATAGCAACCAGTCAGCAATCTTATTCGAACCCTCATCCACTGCTGCTTCCTAAACTTCTTATCCCCCTCAATAGGACAAATCAGCTGAATATCATCAGCATAAATAAACAGCGGAACCCTAGATGATGACACAATACTTCCAAGGGCAGAAATACAAATTAAACAACAGTGGAGACAGAGAAGACCCTTGAGGTACCCCACAAACAATATCATAAGGATCAGATATTTCAGACCTCTTCATATCAAAGATATCTCAGAGAAAATATAAGAGCATAAGATATGCCTTACTGGTCAGACCAAAGTTCATCAAACCCCGTATTCTGCTTCAACAGTGGCCAATCCAGGTTGCAAGTACCTGTCAGCTTCCCAAAAAGGTACACAGATTCCATGTTGCTTATCCTTGGATAAGCAGTGGATTTCTCTGGTCCTCTTTAATAATGGTTCATGGACTTTTCCTCCAGAAGCTTGTCCAAAACCTTTATTAAACCCAGCTACACTAACAGATTTTACAATCTCTTCCAGTAAGGAATTCCAGAGTTTGATTACACTTTGAGTGAAAAATTGTTTTCTCCTTTTAGTCTTAAATGGGCTACATTGTAGCTTCATTTTCTGTTCCCTAGTCTTTCTACTTTTTGAAGGAGTAAACAATCAATTTATATTTACCCATTCCACTCCAGTCATTATTTTGTAGAACTCTATCATATCTCCCCTCAGCCACTTTTTTTCCAAGTTGAAGAGCCCTAATCTTTTAAGCCTTTCCTCATAGGAGTATACTTCCATCCCCTTTACCATTTTGAAGACTCATGTATGCACCTTTTCTAATTCTGCTATATCCTTTTTAAGATATGGTAACTAGAACTGCACACAATAGTAAAGGTGCGGTTGCACTATGGAACAATAGAGAGGCATTATAATATCCTTTGTTTTATTCTCCATTCCTTTCCATATGATTCCTAGCATTCTATTTTCTTTCTTGGTCACAACTGCACATTGGGCAGAGGGTTCAAATTATTATTCATGATGATATCTAAATTATTTTCCTGGGTGATTTCTAATGTGGAACCTTGCATTGTGTAACCGTAGTTTGGGTTGTTCTTCCATAAGTGCATAAGTTTGCACTTGTCCACATTAAGTTCCATCTGCCATTTGGACGTCCAGTCTTCAAATATATCAAGGTCCTCTTGCAATTTTTCACAATCTTCTTGTGTTTTAACGACTTTTGTATCATCTGCAAATTTGATCACCTCACTCATTATTCTCCTTTCCAGCGGGCCCAGCACAGTTCCCTGGGGTACCCCAATATTCACATTTCTCCACTGAGAAAATTGGCCATTTAACCCTACTATCTGTTTTATATCTTTTAACCAGTTCCTGATCCACAATAGTATGCTGCCTCCTATTCTGACTTTTAATTTCCCCAAGAGTCTTTTTGGAGGGACCTAGTCAAAGGCTTTCTGAAAATTCAGATACACTAGAGGGGTCATTCTGTCCTGCAAATAGCAGGGATAAATGTCCATCCCCAATATTTGTCCCCCTGCCGGCCCCGGCAAAGGCCTCCCCATAACAGCGAATTTGTATGGGGAAGCCTAGATGGGGACAGGAGGTGGCATTCTAGAGGCGTAGCAAGGGCAGGGCATGGGTGGGCCATGACCCCAGAAGTACAGGGCCGACAGGCCGATTCAGAGGTCGGCCCTGTACTTCTGGAGCCTCGGAACTAGATGAGGGACTTATTCCACCTCTGAGGTGGAATAAGTCCCCCTGGATGCAATGTTTCTTCAGCGGCTGGCGTGGACAGGTGAGGCAGGGGTGCAGGAAGTTCCCTGCAGCTGGACCCTGGCATTGGGAGGCTGAATCGAGGGTCTGGCTGCAAGGAAAGGACTTTATTTGCAGTGGCTGGCATTCGCAGCCCCTGAATGGAGCCGCAGTGCCATGGTGATGGGACACCATAGCTCTGTGGCTCCATTCAGGAGCCTGACTCCACTAGACTCCAACTTGGAGTGGAGGAGTGGCCTAGTGGTTGGGGCAAGGTACTTCAGGCCAGAAGGTCAGGGGTTCAAATCCCACTAGAGGACAGCAACCTTGGGCCAGAAGGACTGGGGTTTCTAGTCCCACAGGTGCTCCTTATGGTCTTGAGCAAGCCACGTAACCCTCCATAACACATGTTCCCTGTAAAATAGTTATCTCCAAGTTATAATGCCCTGTTCGATGTAATTTCAGTTTGTTCAATGTAAACCACACTGATGCGGTATATAAGAAAATGTAAATAAAATAAATAAATAGATGGATAGTTGCCAGGATGTACAGCCAGGAAGAATAGGGTCCCAGCCTGCACATCCAGATGCTAGACCAAATTCTGATACCGCAGGGGCCATGGGATCAGAATCAGGTCTAACTTTGCATAGCCCGATTCTACCCAGATGTACAGGGGCTGAACGGCCTGATTGGAATAAGCCTCCACATCAACCAGCTCACCTTTGGGGTATGTTTACTAAACTGCGCACTTGTGCGGGGCGCACTTGAGCGTGCGAAAATGATGCATTTAAGTGCTCTTAAGCACCCCACACGCGTGCGCATCACATTAACGGGCCCCGCACACGTGCGCCAAAAACGCGCACGTGTGCGGTGCGCTCATGTGCGATAGGTGAAAGGAGGGCGGAGGAAGGCCCCCGAAGGGCGGAGAGACGGGGTCAATGGGTGGAGAGTGGGAGGGGAGAGGCTCCCCGCACAGGAGCGGGGCCGAATATACAAGGCAAAAATACCGCGAGTGAAACACTCGCGGTAGAGCGCATTTAAAGGGAAGAGAAACCATTTCCGTCAGCAATGTACAGCAAAACCGGGGAAACCTAAAATACGTGAGCAGTGTGATACATGTGCACAGAACAAAATAGCAAATATAATATGAAAATGACCACAACAAATCCCACTATAGGACAGCAACCTTGGGCTGGAAGGACTGGGGTTTCTAGTCCCACAGGTGCTCCTTGTGGTCTTGGGCAAGCCACTTAACCCTCTATAGCCCATGTTCCCTGTAAAATAGTTATCTCCAAGTTATAATGCCCTGTTCAATGTAATTTCAGTTTGTTCAATGTAAACCACACTGATGCAGAATAGTGCGGTATATAAGAGAATATAAATATTATGCATTTTTGATTCTACAGCAAGTTTCTTTTCAAATTGCATCTAACTTGCCAGTACTTAAATTGTTTCCCATTTTCATCATTTGCCTCCTTTTTTTCATTTCCTAAAAGATGTTTTTTTGGCTTCTGACCTCACCTTTAAACTATGTTGGCAGTTGTTTGGCCTTCCTTCCACATTTCTTAAAGCATGGAATACATCTGGTCTGGGCTTCTAAGATAGTATTTTTAAACAATGCCCATACTTGATGTAAACCTATAATCTTTGCAGCTGTTCCTTTTAGTTTTTTCTTAACTATTTTCATCATTTTATCATAGCTTCCCTTTTAAAAGTTAAGTGCTAGTGCTGTGGATTGCCTTGCTGTTCTCCCTCCATTTATTAAATCAAATGCCATCATGCTATGATCACTACTGCCAAATGGCCCCACACCATTATCTCTTGCACCAGATCCTGTGTGTTATCTAATGCAGAGCCCTCGATTGAATACCCAAGAGACCACAGTGTTGAATTAAGATTTCCCAAACCACCATATCAAAATCCACTGAGAAATCTAAAAACAATACAACCACTTGGGTCCCAGCATCACTATAATGCAGCACCTCATCTTGCACAGCCAACAAAACTGAAAAGACTCCAACACTACATCTGACCTCCCCTCATCCTAATTTTCCCACTTTTGCAAACGTCTCATCAGTCTTTCTTTCTCCAGATGCTCACTAAGAATACAAATCTTTGTTTGGAAGAAATTTTCCAAAGAATCACAGTGAAACTTCAAGACCCTTAATTGACTTTCTTCTTCCCTTCTGCAAAAGCCATTTCACAGTTTTAAACAGTTCTTTGGTAGAATTTGTTGCATTTAAATAGATGTACACACTTTTTAGCTGTGGATTATAGAGATGCTGGGATATGGGACATGGAGGGAGGAATGGCCTAGTGGTTGGGGCAAGGTACCTCAGGCCAATAGGGTGAGAGTTCAAATCCCCCCAGACAACAGCAAACTTGGGTCAGAAGGACTGGGGCTTCTAGTCCCACAGGTGCTCCCTGTGGTCTTGGGCAAGCCACTTAACTCTCCATCACCCATATTCCCTGTAAAATAGTTATCCAAGTTATAATGCCCTCTTCAATGTAATTTCAGTTTGTTAAATGTAAACCACCTTGATATCATGAAAGGCAGTATATAAGAAATGTAAAATAAATGAAAAAAGGAGGCTGGATGGTTTTGTAGTAATTTGAAGATGATGATGACTACTTTATATATGATTCTTTGTGCTACTGGTAGCCAGTGGAGATTTTTTAATATGGGTGTGATGTGATCTTGTCTAGATGTGCCAGTTATTATCCTGGCAGCAATGTCCTGGGCCATTTGAAATGGATATAGCGTTTGTTTTGGTAAGCCTTGGTATAGGATATCACAATAATCCAGTAGTGTGGTGATGATGGCTTGACATATTTTTCTAAAGTTACTCATGGCCAATAGTGGGTGTAGGTTCTGCAGAATCTTCAGTTTGTGGTATGCAGAGTTGGTGGTCTTTTTTATGTGAGAGTACATATTCAGGTTCTAGTCGAGTACGATGCCCATATATTTGAATTCTGTTTTGATGTCCATAATTGCGTCCTCGATTATAAGTTTAGCTGGGGGGGGGGGGGGTGAAGGTTATGTCCCTTGTAATGTGGAAGACTTCAAATTTGTTATAGTTCATCGGTAGATTGAGTTTTGCAAGATGTTGGGTGAGGGCTTTGAAGCATGATGTTATACTTGTATAGTCAAGGTTCTTAGTAGAGAAGGGGATGTAGATCGTTATGTCATCCTCATAGATGTGAAAGAGGATATGGCAGTTTCTGATTAGTGTGCAGATTGGTTGGATGTAAAGACTGTCATCATATTTCTATGTTTCTATGTTTCTAATGTGGATAGTCCTGATCTTTCAGGTACCCCTTTATGATGGGCAAAAGGTTTTGAGGTCTGCGTGTCCACTTTGACTTGTTGCTGTCGGTTGGATAGGAATGATTTCAACCAGGATAGGGTTGTGTTACAGAGGCTGATTTCCTGTAGTCTGGATAGTGATGTCTAGGAATTTCATAATGGATCCTTGTTCAGCTTTGTCAATCCCTCTGACTAAGGTGTCAAATAGAGTTGTGAGGAGAGTCTCAACACTGTGTAAAGGGCAGAAACAATGCTGTTGGGGTTTAGAAGTACTTGGGCATCAATGTGTTCATAGAGTTGCCGTTGTGCTACTTTTTCATTTATTTTGGTGATGAAAGGTAGGCTAAAGATGGATCTGAAAGAACTAGGTGCTTTTGGATCCACAGTGGACTTTTTAAAGATTGGTCTGATTGAAGTCTTTATAAGTGTGGTGGGCATGTAAGCTTGCAATAGGGATGAGCATATGATTCTTTGAAGTGTTAGAAATAGGTCTCTTCTTGAGATCTTGATCCAAGAGAGTGGGCAGGGGTCTAGAGGAGAAGTGGTGGTATTTACGTTTTATATGATGCAATCTAGATCTTCTATGGATATTAGATTGAAGGTGTCCATTTGTGTGTCAGGTTTCTTGCTGTGATTTGCTGTTGTGGGATGATAGGGTGTGGGATGAGAAGGTTGTGTTTGCTTTGTAGGTAGTTGGCCATTGTTTGGGATGCTTGGGAGGGTGTTGAGGTCTTGAGTGGAGTCTTTTTTGAGCAAGTTTGCAAATAGTTCTCTTGGGAAGTTAAGTGATCACATAATGATGTTTGAATGGTATTCTTTTTTGCATTTGTTTATTAGTGAGGTGTATTTTGCCTGTTTTGTTGAAAAAAACTTCTCTGAGTTTCATGTCTTTTGTTCTCCATCTTTTTTTGATCTGTCTGAGCTTTCTTTTCAGTTCCTTGATTTCCTTAGAAAACCATGGGGGCTGTTGGCAGGTAGTTGTTGGGTGTTTGTTTTTGTTCAGAGAGGCTGCAGTTATTGCGGCAGCATACACGATGATGGTGTTCCAATTGTGAATAATGTGGTCTAGGTCCGTGGTATCTATGTTTAGATGTGGGCACACCTGATTTAGGAATAATTACACAGGTACACTAAAAAATGTTTTTTTTAAACTGCCTCTAATGTTTCAATTGATTTTTACGTTTTTTGGTGCGCTGAATCCAAATCTGATAACCAATTTGCTCCATCACGTACAGATTTTTTGCTTCATTGGGTTAGCAGTTTGAGGTGAACATTTCAGATTGAGTGCGAACCAGATAAAAGTTTCTTGGATGAATTCTTTATACTAATTGTTTAGTAGTTATTCAAATAAGAATAAAGAAAATTGTTACAAGGCAGCACATAAGAATAGAGTAATGTCAACAAAACACACTGTGATGGTAGCAAAATTGTCTGCACTTAAAACAGCCACATACATGTGCACAAACATTGAGCATATAAGAGCGAGGTTAGACACAAAGCAAAGCAAAGAAATGTGCAAAAAATGTTGTACAGGTATGTATGTAAGAATAGAAAACGCAAACCGCACCATTGCAATACATGAAGACAAATACCCGATGGTGTGAAAATAAAATTCTAATAAATGAGATCCGACACTGTGGTAATAACTAGAAAATGTTTATTTCAAAGTTTAGTAAAAACACGATATTTGTCAACACAGTTTAGATTTTAAAGTCATTCTTGGGTCAATCAATCTCCTGGTGGGCCCGTTTCTTCTTCCCCCGAATGCTTCTCTTGGTGCGCTGCTTGGCGTATTTTTCATCTGGGGTTTCCCGCAGCAGCAACCAGCAGAAATCAGCCATCATAGTGGTGTTCCATCTTCCTTGGTACCTTCTCTCTGCGTCCTTGATGTCCTGGTGAAACCTTTCACCTTTTTCTTCACTGTACGCCCCCAAGTTTTCGGGAAAGTAGTTCACATGGGAATGCAAGAAATGGACTTTCAGGCTCATGTTACAGCCTTGTTCTTTGAAGGCATTGAGCATCCTGGCAACAATATCCTTATAGTTCTCATCCCGCCTGTTCCCCAAGAATTTGAGAACAACATCCTTGAAGGAATCCCAGGCTTCTTTTTCCTTCTCAGACATCGTTTCAGCGAATACTCCATCTGAAATGAGTTTCCTTATATCAGGGCCAACAAACACTCCTTCCTTTAGCTTTGCTTCAGAAAGTCGGGGGAACTTTGAGCAAAGGTACCGAAAGCACTCACCATCTTTTGGAAGGGACTTGATGAATTGCTTAATGAGACCCAACTTAATGTGGAGAGGTGGTAATAGAATTTTATCACGAGGTACCAAGCTCTCATGAAGAACATTTTTCTCACCGGGTCTCAAATACTCACTAATTGGCCAGTCTTTTTCCCCCCAGTGTAGGTCGCGGGCCAGGCTATCCCACAAGCAAAGGAAGCAGGGATATTTGGTGAAACCGGATTGCTGCCCTAATAGCATGGATAGAATTTTAAAGTCTCCACAAATCATCCACTTATGCTCATCATAACGAATCTTCTGAAGAATCAGGGCCAAATTCTCATATTTTTCTTGGAGAATAACAGAGTGAGCAATAGGAACTGAAGCAAATGTGTTGCCATTATGAAGAAGAACACCTTTTATGCTGTCTTTTGATGAATCAATGAACAGCCGCCATTCAGCAGGAACATACTTGAGTTTAAACTTTTCCTTCACTCCGTATATATCGTTGCAAAATACCAAATCTTCCTCTTTGCTGAAATACTTCAAAAATTGTGTCTCGCGGTTGCGGTACCCATAAAAAGTTGTTCCTGGTGACAATAGATTTTTCTGTTTAAGCCGAGAACCTAGCAGTTGGGCAGCATCTTTTGGGAGTCCTAAATCCCCGATTAAATCATTCAATTCAGCTTGAGAGAAAAGTTCAGGTTTCGGATCTGGTTCAGTTTCAAACTCGGAAGTACTGGACTCATCGGGAAAAGCCATCTGATGAGTCTCATCATGATCAGAACCGTCCACACAAATATGATCCAAAGATTTTGGTGGTTCAGGCACAGGTACTTCGTTGCTATGAGGCATAGGCCTAATTGCTGAGGGAAGGTTGGGGTAACTTATTACGTTCTTATTTTTTAAGTTGTATCCCTTCACAATGCAAGAGCAAAAATAGCAGACACTGCTGTGGTCTCTTTGTTCACGCCACATCATAGGTATTCCGAAACGAAATGCTTGTTTTTTACCTTTCATCCATAAGCGTAGATCTTCCTCACATGTCTTGCACACTTTATGAGGAGCCCACGGTTTGTCTTGATCGCCTAACTTCAAACCGAAATAGGCGAAATATACTTTTTTAATAAATGCAGAAATGTTCCTCTGCTGCTTTTTCACGGTATATTCCCCACAAATAAAACAAAAACTGTCCGGAGAGTTGACGCAACCTCTGGCTCTGTGAGCCATCACAAATACACAGCACTGCAAACTACAACTGTAGTGAACCACTTCGGAATAAAGCTGGATTACGACTGAGCAAACAAAAGGTAATAATGAACTTGCAAGAAACTGAAATTTGACAGGAACGTTCATGTCGCAACCACCGTGTTTGAGCGAGCGAACGAGGCGAGGCGAACAGGAAAGAACATGCGCCAGCGCGAGTACTGGATTTAGCCCCCCGCCTCCCAATTGTCCTGTTAATGTATTTTTTTTTTTTTTTTTTTTTAAATTGAGATTTTAGTCAATTACAATAACCAAATAAGTGAAGGTCAATCAGAATACAAAAGCAAGAGATAAACTACCTCTTACAGCAAATTTACAAGAAGAAGAAACAAACACGATACAGTCCACATCATGGAACCATGCTGAAACATTCAAAATGAAAATAACAAAATAAAAGAAAAAAAGGAACAAACGTCCTGTTAATGTATAAATGAATAGAAAACACTCTAAAATATCATGAGGGAGTGTTTCTAGTTAGTTAACCATTACAACCTCTATTTTGGGCCAAGAAAATAAACTGCAGTCGGCTAAAAAGAAATTATGTGAACATTCCTTATATGGGTAAGAAATCTAATTTTGCAAGAAAACGTGATGTGATGGAACATTTTGGCTATTTTTCCTGGATTCAGCACCCCAAAATCTATAGGAATCAGTTGCAAAACTGGAGGCAGTTTTTTGGTAGTGTACCTGTGTTATTTATTGAAGGGTCTGAATCATCATTTGTTGTTGGGTGTTGGTCTATTCAGGTTGTGGAGGGAGTACTGTGGTAGTTTAAAGGTGATTGTGGTATGGTCAAACCAGGGAACTGGGGATATTTTCTTCTCCAGGAACCAGCAGGAAGTCAGTCCTCACTTACGGGTGACATCAGCACCAACAGAGCCCACGCGGAGCATTTCCCCAGCTTTACAAGAAAGCCTTTGGGAATGCTACCAAGCATGAACGGCCCCCTTCCCGCCAAAGGGAGCCATCTTACCCAGTCTCTTTTTACCACGGAGCCCTTCAGACGTGTGACTCATCCCCAGAGAAAGGTTTTGTCTTAATGACTATTTTTACCTTTCTAGCTTTCGCCAGTCCTCTTCCTGCCATCTCAACACCACTGCTTTGGCTCTTGGTCTCAGGATTCATTTTTCCCTTCTTTTTTCCTCATGTTAACTTCGGTGGTGAGTAAATTATTGGAAACGCTGCTGAAAGAGAAAATAGTGAGGTTTCTGGAGTTCAGCAGATTACAGGATCCGAGGCAGCATGGATTCACCAGATTTCTTTGACTGGGTGACCAGGGAGTTGGACCGACGGAAAGCTCTAGATGTGGTGTATTTAGATTTCAGTAAAGCCTTTGACACTGTTCCTCACAGGCGACTTATAAACAAACTGAGCACCCTAGGGATGGACCCAAAAGTTACTGCTTGGGTTAGAAATTGGTTGGGTGGGAAGCGACAAAGAGTACAAGTAAATGGAGTTCACTCTGAGGAGAAGGATGTTACCAGTGGTGTGCCCCAGGGATCTGTCCTTGGTCCGATTCTTTTTAACATCTTTGTTAGTGATATAGCAGAAGGGCTGTCGGGTAAGGTTTGCCTCTTTGCGGATGATACCAAAATCTGCAATAGAGTAGACACTCAGGAAGGTGTAGATAACATGAGGAGGGATCAAGCTAAGCTTGAAGAATGGTCTAGAATTGGGCAGCTGGGATTTAATGTTAAAAAATGTAAGGTCATGCATTTGGGCTGCAGCAATCCAAGAGAGCATTACAGTATAGGAGGTGAAGTACTTTTGCCAACTAAAGAAGAGCGGGACCTTAAAGGAGCTAAACAGGTAGAAAAGGCGACGGCAAAAGCTAGAAGGATGCTTGGGTGCATACAGAGAGGAATGGCTAGCAGAAAAAAGGAGGTGATAATGCCTCTGTATAAGTCTTTGGTGCGACCTCATTTGGAGTATAGTGTGCAATTCTGGAGACCGCACCTTCAAAAGGATGTGAACAGGATGGAGTCGGTGCAGAGGGTGGCTACAAAAATGATTACTGGGCTTCATTATAAAGCATATGAGGACAGACTTAAGGATCTTAATATGTACACCTTAGAGGAAAGGCGGGATAGAGGTGATATGATTGAGATGTTTAAATACCTCCGTGGCATAAATGTTCAGGGAGAGAGCCTCTTTCAATTGAAAGCAAGTTCTGCTACGAGGGGACATGGGATGAGGGTGAAGGGAGATATTCAGGAGTGATATGCGGAAATATTTCTTTACGGAAAGAGTAGTGGATCCATGGAATAGTCTCCCAGTGGAGGTGGTAGAGATGAGGACAGTAACTGAATTCAAAAAACCATGGGACCAACACAAAGGATCTCTAAAGGTATAAAGTGGACTGTTGTAGTTGTTGATATGGAAGGACAGACTAGATAGGCCATGTGGTCTTTTTCTGTCATCATGTTTCTATGTTTCTATGTGATTTCGCACCCTTTTTAACCATGGCTACATCAAGGGTCTTCAACCTTGCAGGGGTCCTTTTCCCTCAATGGCCTCCGGTTTCAAAAAATGTGTTAGATGTTCTAAAAACATGTCTCTCACAGACACACATGTCTGTTATCTCAGTTGCCTGGGAGCTGACCATGACCCAGAGCAATGCTCCCTTTGCAAGATGTCCTCCAAGGCCATCCAGAGTTGCAAGCAGAAGCTGGATGATATCTTCCGCAAGGCAGGCCCCACCCCGATATCCTTGGTAGCCTCTTGCTCTGCGGCCCCGCAACCCTTGGAGTCCCCCAAGGCTCCTACACAGGCCTGCCAGCACTCTGACAAAGGGTCGCCCAAGCACGCATGCAAGAAGAAGAAAAAGGCTTCCAGGATGTTGTTGACGGCGCCAGACAAGCGTGAAAAGTCACGCGCCCGATCTCTTATCCCCCTACGGCAGACAGAAGAGTTAGAGAGTGAGCGGTCCAGAAAGGTACCTCAAACCAATACGGAGGCCTCCGGCGATGGCAACCGGTCTCCCGATGGTCGTGCAGGTGAAGAACCCCTCTCCTCCTCAAAACGCGACCCGGTCACCCTGGCTTCGATGTCTCAGGGCCCCACTCCCAGGTGGGAGGCCCGAATGCTGGCCTTGAAATGCAGCATTTCTGTATTCCTTGCTGCTCAGCAGGCGCTGGTACCAGAACTTGCCAGCACGCACCTTGAGACCATAGGGACATAAGAACATAAGATATGCCATACTGGGTCAGACCAAGGTCCATCAAGCCCAGTATCCTGTTTCCAACAGTGGCCAATCTAGGTCATACGTACCTAGCAGTTTCCCCAAAAGACACAGGTTCCGCAATGCTTGTAGTGGGTCAAGCATTGATATCCTGGGTCCCTTCTTAATAATGGTTCTTGGACCTTTCCACCAGGAACTTGTCCAAACCTTTTTTAAACCCAGCTACACTAACAGCCTTTACTACATCCTCCGGTAACATAATTCCAGAGTTCGATTACACGTTGAGTGAAAAAATATTTTCTTTTATTAGTCTTAAGTAGTTTACCCTGTAGCTTCATTGCATGTCCCCTAGTCTTTCTATATTCTGATAACGTAAACAATCGATCTGCATTTACCCGTTCCACTCTGTTCATTAATTTATAGACTTCTTATCATATCTCCCCTCAGACGTCTCTTTTCCAGGTTAAAGAGCCCTAACCTTTTTAGCCTTTCTTCATAGGTGTATCCTACCATCCCCTTTACCATTTTGGTGGCTCTTCTCTGAACCTTTTCTAATAACGCTATATCCTTTTCAAGATACGGCAACCAGAATTGCACAAAATATTCAAGGTGCTGTCTCACCATGGAGCGGTATAGAAGCATTATAATATCTTTTGTTTTATTTTCCATTCCTTTCCTTATGATACCTTGCATTCTATTTGCTCTCTTGGCTGCCGCTGCACACTGGGCGGAGGGTTTTAACATGTTATCCACGATGACTCCTAAATCTTTTTCCTGGGTGGTGGTTCCTAATGTGGAACCTTGCACTGTGTAACCATTGTTTGGGTTGTTCTTCCCTAGGTGCATAACTTTGCACTTGTCCACATTAAATTTCATCTGCCATTTTGATGCCCAGTCTTCCAATTTATCAAGATCCTCTTGCAATTTTCCACAATCTGCTTGGGTTTAAACAACTTTAAATAGTTTTGTGTCATCTGCAAATTTGATAACCTCACTTGTTATTCCACTTTCCAGGTAATTTATGAATATGTCAAAAAGCAGCGGACCCAGCACAGATCCCTGGGGTACACCACTATTCACCTTTCTCCATTGGGAAAATTGGCCATTTAGCCCAACCCTCTGCTTTCTATCTTTTAACCAGTTCCTGATCCACAGTAGTACACTGCCTCCTATCCCATGACTCTTTAGTTTTGCCAAAAGTCTCTGATGAGGGACCTTGTCAAAGGCTTTCTAAAAGTCCAGATACACTATATCAATCAACTCACCTTTGTCCACCTGTTTATTCACACCTTCAAAAAAACATAACAGATTAGTAAGACAAGATCTTCCTTGTCTAAAGCCATGTTGGCTGTCTCCCATTAGGCCATGACTATCTACATGCTGAGTAATTTCATTCTTTGTGATGGTTTCTACCATTTTTCCCGGAACTGAAGTGAGGTCACCTTTCTGTAGTTTCCCGGATCACCCCTGGAACCCTTTTTAAAAATTGGTGTTACACTGGCTATCCTCCAATCTTCAGGTATTAGAGATGATTTTAATTATAGTTCACAGATTACTAATAGCAGGTCTGCAATCTCATATTTCAGTTCTTTCAACACTCTTGGATGTGTACCATCCAGCCCAGATGATTTGCTACTCTTCAGTTTATCTAATAGTTGTAATACATCTTCCTGATGTATCAATATTTCCTTCAATTCTTCCGCACCTTTAAATACCACTTCAGTCATGGGTAACATCCCTACATCTTCCTCAGTAAAGACGGAAGCAAAGAATTCATTCAGTCTCTCCGCTATCTCCTTGTCGCCTCTTAGTGCCCCTTTAACTCCTCTATCATCTAATGGACCAACTGACTCTCTCACAGGTTTTTTGCTACAAATGTACTTGAAAAAATCTTTATTTTGTGTTTTCGCTTCCGCAGCAATCTTCTTCTCAAATTCTCCCTTTGCCTGCTTTATCAATGCTTCACATTTGACCTGCCAGTGCTTGTGCTGTTTCCAGGTTTTGTCGTTTGGCTCTTTTTTACATTTTCTGAAAGATGCTTTTTTGGCAACAACAGCCTCTCTGACCTCACCTTTAAACCATGCTGGCAGTTTTTTGGACTTCCTTCCACTTTTCTTAAAGCGTGGAATACAGCTGGTCTGGGCTTCCAAGCTAGTATTTTTCAACAACACCCAAGCTTGATGTAAGTCTTTAACCTTTGCAACTGCTCCTTTAAGTTTTTTCTTAACTATTTTCCTCATTTTATCATAGTCTCCCTTTCGAAAGTTAAAAGGTAGTGCTGTAGATTTCCTTACTATCCATCCTCCACTAATTAAATCAAAGGCGATCATGCTATGATCACTATTGCCAAGTGGCCCCAACACCCTTATCTCTTGCAATAGATCTGGTGTTCCACTAAGGACTAGGTCTAATATGGCTTCCCCTCTGGTCGGTTCATGAACCAGCTGCTCCAAGAAGCAGTCATTTATGTCATCTAGGAACTTTATCTCCCTAGCATGTCCTGCCGTGACACTGACCCAGTTGATACCGGGGTAATTGAAATCACCCATTATTATTACCGTGCTGTAACTTTTGTTAGCTTCCTTGATTTCTTTGAGCATTTCATCATCCATTTGTTCATTCTGGCCAGGCGGTCAATAGTACACCCCACTGCCACCCCACTGCCGCCTTCCCCTTTTTACATGAAATTTCAATCCATAGAGATTCTACAGCAAATTTATTTTCCTGCAACACTTTAATCCTTTCTGACTCAATGCCCTCTCTAACATATAGCACAACCCCTCAACCAATTTGATCAGCTCTATCATTACGATATAGTTTGTACCCAGGTATCACAGTGTCCCACTGGTTGTCCTCCTTCCACCATGTCTCTGATATTCGAATTATATCTAACCTCTCATTTAGTGCTATATATTCTAACTCTCCCATCTTATTTTTTAGACTTCTAGCATTTGCATACAAGCATTTTCGGGACTGTATTTTATTCATATTAATTTGGCTATTGGTAGACATGGTTAATTTGGGATCTTTAAGATCTGTCTGTTCCATACTCGAGGGCATTTGGGCTACTTTACTCTTTTTTGGAACCTCTCTGCTTTTGGTAGTATCCTTCCAGGATACATTCTTCCGAACCATCTGCTCTTGGTCGACTGTCGGCTTTCCCCTATTATCTAGTTTAAAAGCTGCTCTATCTCCTTTTTAAAGGTTAATGCCAGCAGCCTGGTTCCATCCCGGTTAAAGTGAAGCCCATCCCTTCAGAAGAGCCCCTCCTTTCCCCAGAATGTTCCCCAGTTCCTAACAAATCCAAACCCCTCATCTCTGCACCATTGTCTCATCCAAGCATTGAGACTCCGGAGTCTGCCTGCCTTTTGGGTCCTGCATGTGGAACAGGAAGCATTTCGGAGAATGCTACCCTGGAAGTTCTGGATTTCAACTTCCTACCTAAAAGCCTAAATTTAGCCTCCAGAACCTCCCTACCACATTTTTCTATGTCATTGGTACCAACATGTACCAAGACAGCAGACTCCTATCCAGCACTATCTAAGACCTTATCTAGGTGGCACGTGAGGTCTGCTACCTTCGCACCAGGCAGGCATGTTACCAGGCAATCCTCACGTCCACCAGCTACCCAGCTATCTACATGCCTAATGATCGAATCACCAACTATAATGGCTGTCCAACCCTTCCCTCATGGGCACATGGCCCTGGAAAAACTTCCTCAGTGCGAGAGGGTTTTACATCACCTGGAGGACAGGTCCTAGTTACAGGATCACTTCCTGCCACACCAGTGTGATGCTCTCCTGTCACGTGACCTCTCTCCTCCATGGCAACAGGGATGCTGCCAGACTGGAGGTGGGACTTCAGGACTATATCCCTGTAGGTCTCATCTATGTACCTCTCTGTCTTTCTTATGTTTTCCAAGTCTGCTACTCTAGCCTCTAGAGAACGGACTTTTTCCCTGAGAACAAAGAGCTCCTTGCACCTAGTGCACACGTAAGACCTCTCACCAACTGAGAGAAAATCATACATGTGACACTCGATGCAAAAGACTGGAAAGCCCCCCATCTCGCTGCTGGATTGCTGTCTGCATCTTAGTTTTAAGTTTTTGTTTAGATCTTTAAGTTCTTTATTTACTAAGGGTTCCTATGGATATTTATACCAGTAAATCTGTACCTAATACGTTTAATATACCTTGTTCACCTGAAGCTTAATTAATCTCAGGTTCTTAGTGTATGACTGATTGGGTAATGAGCTTCACCTGAGAGCACCTCCTGTCTTTTAAGAGCTATAAGTATCTATAAAGCTATGATTATCCCAGGGGTGGGTGGGTGTGGGGAGGGAGGGAGGGAAATAACACTTATTAAAAGAGGGCTGCTACACAGTACCCTGTCCTGTGCTGCTGAGGTAAGCTATATTCTTATTTGATTTAAATTATAGCTCTTTGCTGCTGCTAGGCTCTAACTTCTTATGAAATTTAAACTACAAGCTCTCTGCTGGGTTCTAAATTTAACCAGAAAGCTCTCTTCTTTGTTTTAAATGTAAACTAAAAGTACTTTGCTGATGCTAGGCTCTGAGTGACTATTAAATTTAAACTACAGCTCTCTGCTTGGTTCCAAATTTAACCAGAAAGCTCTCTTCTGTGTTTTAAATTTAAACTAAAAGTACTTTGCTGATACTAGGTCCTGAGTGACTATCAAATTTAAACTACAAGCACTCTGCTGGGTATGAAATGTAACCAGAGGTTTATTTTATTTATTTATTTAGACAGTTTTGTATACCACCTTATCCTTCAATCAAAGTGGTCACAACACAATTGGGGGATACATTTTAACACGAGGGGATATGAGACACATACACTAATACTTACAGGGAACATGGGCAATGGAGGGTTAAGTGGCTTGCCCAAGACCACAAGGAGCACCTGTGGGACTAGAAACCCCAGTCCTTCCGGCCCAAGGTTGCTGTCCTCTAGTGGGATTTGAACCACCGACCTTCCGGCCTGTAGTACCTTGCCCCAACCACTAGGCCACTCCTCCCTACAGGTTCTCTTCTGTGTTTTAAATTTAAACCTAAACTGCTGCTTCTAGGCCCTGACTGATTTAACAAAAAATAGTGGCTTCACAGATTAAATAGCTTTAATAGAAAGAATTCCTTTCAGAAAATTCCCAGAAGTATATACTCACAATTGCATATCTCGCTCCAGAAGTAACAGTCCCCTTTTCTAATCCTTCAAGACTCGACCTCGAGGACTCCCTGGGCCGCCCAGTGACCCCTGAGAGCCAGATGCCTCATGAGGTTCCTCGGTGAGGTTCTAGATCTCTTTCCCATTCCTCAGGTGTGAGATCATCTTGGGCGAGCACCTCTGGCTCTGGATAGGTTTCGGCCTCGGGAGCCCAGTGCAGGTCACCGACCCTTCTAAAACCGCTCGACTCCGAGTCCTCCATGCACTACTTGGACTGGGAATCTGAAGGGGAACCTCCTTAGAAACACGGTCCACATGGACCTCCACTCATATCCCTCTCCATTGACCCAGAGGTGACGGTCCATTCCCAAGGACACCTCCTTTTTGAAGTTCATCCAGGATAGCATGCAGGTCCTGGCGCTCGCCACCGAGTCGGAGAAAGAGCCCCATGTGGAGGAACTTGATATCCTTCAATATGAGGTGCCTCTGAAGGAAACTCTCACAGTTCTGGTTCCCTCCATTCTGAACTGACTTCTCCTCCATATGTGGGAGAACCTCGCTTCTGTCCCTATCGTCAGCAAATGCCTGGATGCCATGTATAGGTCCAATGTGGACCAGGGTTTTGGAAGGCACAGTTCCCCACACCTCCATGGTTGTTGAATCAGACATGCATAAGCAAAAGAGCCCAAAGACTCACTTTTTGTTCCCCCCATTCAGAGAATCCCATACCCTCGACACCCTCGGGCATAAGGCTTACCAAGGCTCCATGTTGGCATACTGCATTCAAGTTTACCAACTGTACATTGGGATGTTCCTCTGTGACCTCGCAAAGGAGCTTGGAGGCTTTGTGGTGGGCCTTGATGTGGGCCACCTCCTGTGCTTCCAGGCCCTCTCAAGGACCATCAGAGAGTGTTCTAAATATCTCTCATGAGCAGCTTATGACGGCTTCGAGTCCTCCTCCCGGGTAGCAGCAGCCCGCATGGGTGCCCATCGGCAGGCCTGGCTCCAATCATCAGACCTGGAGCAGTGGGTCCAGGGGAAGTTACTCAATGCCCCTTGCCTCGGGGAGCAACGGTTTGGCAATCTAATGGAGGACAGGGGGGCGGAGATCAATACTTATGACAGGCTCTTCTGGAAAACGTTCTCCCTCCCCAGAAAGAAACAGCAGGGCAAGAAGCCCTTCTTCCAGATGAAGGGGCTCCCATATAGGGGCTTTCCATCTTACCCACCCACACCGACCCCAGCCCAGAGTGACCAGGGAGAAAGCATGGCCTATGGTCCTCATAAGCCTAAGGTCCCCAAGACCCAGCCTCTGGCCCTAGCTCAGCCGACCTTGGGGTTTTGACACCACCGACATAGCCTATCATCCCTGGCAGACCATCCCCACCGATGTCTGGGTCCTCCAGGTTGTACAGGAGGGCTGTTTCCTCCATCTGGACCCGTTGCTTTCTCCTTACTTCTCCGGGGAGCTAAGGTGACTTCCCATGCACCAGACCCTCCTGACTCAGGAGCTCGCAGGCCTCCCTGAGGCAAGGGGCATTGAGTAACTTCTCCTGGACCGACTGCTCCAGGTCTGATGATTGGAGCCAGGCCTGCCATGGGCGCCAATGTTGGCTGCTTATCTGAAGATCAGTTTGAGAGTTCCTCAGTGCTTATCTGAATACCAGTTGACAATACCCTGATCTCAAACTGACAATCTCAAATTGATCTTCAGTAAGCACTGCTCAGATTTTATAAAAAAAAGTTTAAAAAAATGGGGATTGCCAACTGGTATCTAGATAAGCACTGAGGAACTCTCAAACTGATTTTCAGATAAGCACTGCTCAGTTTTCATAAAAAAAAAGTTTAAAAAAACTAGTTTGAACACTATAGGCAACAATATAAGGTCGTTGATGCGAGGAATAGCACTCAGTCCAAACTTTCATAGCTTGGACAACTGCTGTATAAAAGACTGAGACCTCGTTGCAACAGTGTCAATCTGATAGCTATATTATAAATTTTCTATCTCTTAGTTAAGAAGTAGAGCTGAAAAATATCATTATTTATGTGAAGCTTAGAGGTTGTGCCATACACAATCCCGGCAGTATTTTAGAAAGGGCTGTGCTAAATGTGGAGACTTTTCTAAACTAGTACAGGAGTGCACATGTATATGCTGATATGAGGCACTGGACAGCCATTTTGCATATCTACATGGGGGAAACTCCGCAACTTACACATTAGGTACCAGCACTGACACATGGAAGGTGGTATTGTTGGCACTAACACACCTATGCCAGCTAGTTTACAGATGCAGCTATTATCACATTCCAATTTAGAGGGGGAAATAAACAAAGGGAGATTAAGGAGGATAATTTCCTTAACCCGTTCAGTAAAGGGCAGCTGAAACTAGAACTTTCCAAAACCCAGCATTGCCAGAGAGCAGTTGTAAATCCCAGCATGGATAATTGCAGTCAGACGCATGCATTCCCTATATGAAATGCGAAATGCACATGTAGCTTTTTGGTCCACCTAGGCCTCTGTACCCACGCCCTCTTCTTGCAATTACATCCACATGTAAATTCAGCCCTTTCTAAAATCGCTATACATACGTGGAAATTGTGATTAAGGCTTCTAATATAACCTCCTTATTCTAGTTTGTTTTTGCTGTTTGGTAGTTGGTCCTTTTTCTCTTTGTCTTTGCAATTAATGTTGTCAGTAATATATATCACAGCAATACCATACCACTGCTAACACAAATTGCATTTTGGATATTGTTCTGAATATAAATCCAATACTGCCTGATAATTATTTTACCTGAGCAGCCTAATTGATTTACATTGTTACCAAAATAGTATACATAAGCTACTTAATGTCGATTTAATTTGCTGTAACAATTGATACTGACTCCAAAATCGAATACCTCACAAGTTCTCTCT
Organism: Ichthyophis bannanicus; assembly: GCA_033557465.1. Classification (NCBI taxonomy): domain Eukaryota; kingdom Metazoa; phylum Chordata; class Amphibia; order Gymnophiona; family Ichthyophiidae; genus Ichthyophis; species Ichthyophis bannanicus. The sequence continues at coordinate 999,586,287 of CM066034.1, forward strand.
ACATTACTGTTGCCAGTAGTATTTCATTATTCAGATCAGTTGTCAGTAGTCAGCTAGTAAGTAACTCTTATACACTTATTACTGTTGCCAGTAGTATATTATCATCAATTAGTACTGTTGTAAGTAACTTGTTCACATTTATATACTGTACCCAGTAGCTTTCATTGATTAAGATTAATACTGCTTCTAGCAGCTACCATTTCAACTTCTGCATAACACACCCTCCTAGTGATATTCTTATTCCCTCATATTACTACCCTGGTATACAACAGCTTAGCCCCACTAACAGCAACTCATCTAAAAAAAATGACACGTACAAACATTATGCTAATGAAACTATTTTATATCGGTATTGCCTTAGCAATACTAACCATTGACCTAACTCTAAGCCTAAACAGCATAAATCTTAAAACAATTCCCATAATTCACACACACACCCGAAACAACTACCATATAGGACACATTTATACAAACAACCATCCTAGACCAAATATCCAGAGACTAATCCACATAAAACAAACAAACCTACATCAAATAACCAAGGGAACATGCACCAATAACACTACATCCCTTTCATGCATCCTTATCAATGCACGCTCGATGAAGAATAAGCTGCCCATATTTAATGACTTAATAACTGACCTAAATCCAGACATATTATGTGTTACAGAAACCTGGCTCTCTGATACCGACACAGTCTACATAAATCAACTTAATAATGAAGAATATGACACTTTCTATAAACATAGAACCAATAAGAAAGGCGGAGGTGTACTAATGATGACGAAAAAGGTACTAAGTGCCAAAGCAATACAATCAAACATCTCCAACAACATAGATACATTATTAATAAAAATTGGTCCCATGAAACTTTGCTTAGTATATAGACCCCCAGACCAAAAGCCAGACTGCCTTGACGGCTTTATTTATTTGTTTAACAGGAAGGCCGCGGCGCCTCGTGCCCGCGGCCGGAATTAACCGGGGGGCGCCGCCACGCTCGCCCCCCGGCTGGTCGGCCGCGCTGGCGGCATCGTGGGTGTTTGGCTTTAAAGTGATTGGCTCCCGCAGCTGTTGTAGCAGCGCGGGAGCCAATCACGGAGTTAGGCCAGGGTCGAGTGGGGGGGCGGCGCGGAGCTCAGCCGTTTTGCGAGCGGCGGCTGAAGGGGACGGTTGCTTTTCGCCTTCTCTCCTACCTGGTTGTCTGGTGTTGGGCTTTGCTGCTCGTTGCGGTTTCGGAGGTGGGCATTGCAGCGCTGATCAGGGGATTTGCTGCACTGTGCCTCAGCGTGTCGGTTTCGCGGCGGTGAGTGGCGGCTTGAGCATGTGTCCTTCGGGCTCACTGCGGGACCATTCGGGCAGGCAAGTGTACTTCGGGTTTCTCTTCTTCGTGGGTCTTAGCCTCGCTACAGTTTTTGTTTATTGAATATTCTCTCCCTATTCGGACAGCATAGTAGTTAAAAAAAATAAAAATCTATATTTCTCCCGCGGGGACTCTGTGTTGACAAGGCACCATGCGGCCTCACCAACAACGGGGCAGAGGTGCTCAAAGAGGCAGGGGAGCGGGAAGGGGGGTAGGAGCGGGGGGGGTGCATCGGGGTTAGAGGCTGCGGCCAGGTCTGGGTCGAGGGAGCAGCGAGGCTCGAGGTGTGGGGCTGTGGGGCAAAAGGGAAGTGAGCGGGGGCGGGGCAAGCAACGGAAGGATCACAGGGGCCGTGGAGCTACTGTACCTGGGGGTAGGGGGCGGGTTGATGTGACGCATATAGGGAGTACCTTTCCTGTGGGGTCGGGTGACCCTTCTATTCCTTTTGTGGGGGGCAGGGGTAGTGTGGGAGGCGTTGGGGGGTTAGGGGGGCGGGAAGCATTGGGGGTGTCGTGTGTTAGCCCTTCTTTGGCCTGGGCGGGACAGTCTGCCGAGTGGGCGGGGGGTAGAGGGGGGGCTAATTTCCAGGTTCCCATGGGGCAGGGGGGCACTCCCTTGGCTTGGGAGCATTGGAGTGGGGGTGGGCAGGGCTCTTCTCAGGTAAACTGGATGGGGGCATGGCCGCCGTCTTGGGCCATGGCTGGTGTTTCTTCGCCGTTTGGTGTTTTCTCTCCTCAGGTCCCTCCGGGATTGCAGTTTCGGGGCGCTGCAGATTTCCATCGGTCCGGCCAGCAAGGTACGGATGTATCGAGCGGGGAAGGAAACCGTTTGGGAGCGGACCTTGGTGCGGGGCCTGTGATGTCGACGGTCCAGCACGGACTCGTTTCACCCGACGGGACTACCAGCAGTGGTGCAGGTGAGTTGGCACTGGGCTTTTCTGGGGAGGTGGGGGGTGAGGGTGCTAGGGCGACAGCGCACGGCGTAGGGGAGGGTGACGTTTCGGTGGTATCAGGTGATGTAGGCAAAAAGGCCAAGAAGAAAAGTAAGCACTCTCGTCGACGGCGCCGTAGATCTAGTTCTTCTTCTTCTTCGTCCGTTCGGACTTCATCTTCTTCTACGTCCGTGAGCGAGAGGGAGGATCCTTCTCTGAGTTTAGTGCAGCCGATGTTAGCAGTTTTTTCGGAATTGTGGGAAGGGGTACCAAAAAAGTTGCGGCGCAAAATTCAAAAACGGCGTTATATTGATCTGTTTCGGTTATTGGAGGGTAGGAAGCGGACGGGGGATAGTCGCAAAAAGCGGAAAGAGGACGAGAAGGCAGGGCGCGGGTGCGCAAAGTCGCTAGAAATGTGGTTAATTGGACGAGGTCCTTCTTACGTCTTGCTAGTGTTTGGGGACATATGCATCCTCAGCAGTACGGGATGCTTTTAGCTTATATGGATTCCATTCTAGAGGCTTCTCAGTCCCATCCGGGTTGGGCTTGGCTCAACTACGATGAGAAATTCCGCGATAAGATGGAAGAGAATCGGCTGTTGTCTTGGGGAATGCAAGATATTAATCTTTGGTTAACTCAGATGGCTGTTTGTCCGGGCGGGGGGTTTGCGAGTGGTCAGAGAGGTGCAGCTGGGGCTGCTGATGGATCTGGGCGGTCCTTTCGTGCGACCACCTTGCCGGCTGCTTCGAGACCAGCAGGGAGCGGCGCAGGAGATTTGTGTTGGCGCTTCAACAAGTCTTCGTGCCCCTTTCCGGACTGTAAGTTCCGGCATGCCTGCTCTATCTGTGCGGGAGGACATTCCGCACTTAAGTGTGTCAAGCGGGGGTCAGTCGCTCCCGGAGTGCCGCCTCTCAAGCAGTAGCGACCTTTTGGCTTTAGCTCCGACTCCTATTCTTTTTCCGGCTCTTAGTCTGTGGTTGGGGAGTTACCCCAGGCGCAAGGCTGGGAGGGTGTTGTCGGAGGGGTTTCAAACGGGGTTTTCCATTCCGGTGGTGGGTACGGTGGTGTCGGGTAGGGTTTGGAATGCGCCGTCTGTGCGGAGATTTCCGCATATTGTGCAGGACAAGCTGGCGGTGGAGCTGCGTTTGGGAAGGGTGGCTGGCCCGTTTGCTGAGCCGCCCTTCCCCAACTTGGTAGTGTCCCCTTTGGGGATTGTTCCGAAGAAGGAGCCTGGAAAATACCGGTTGATTCATAATTTGTCTTTTCCTCCTGGCTCTTCCGTGAACGACCACATCCCTGAAAAGTATTGTACAGTTCGTTACGCATCGTTTGATACGGCGGTGGAGCTGGTCCGGCGATGCGGTCGAGGGAGCTTGTTGGCCAAGGTGGACATTGAGTCGGCATTCCGGTTGTTGCCGGTCCATCCATCAGCTTTTCATTTATTGGGGTTTTCCTTCGGGGATCAGTTCTATTACGATAAGTGTATGCCCATGGGTTGTTCGGTGTCCTGTGCATACTTCGAGCTGTTTAGTACGTTTATGCACTGGGTTTTCTCGAGGAAGACAGGTTGCACGAATGCCGTGCATTACTTGGATGATTTTTTGTTTGTGGGCGAAGCACATTCTGGTCGGTGTCAGGCCTTATTAGACAAATTTCTACATTTAGCTCACGAGTGGGGAGTTCCTTTGGCTCAGGACAAAACGGCCGGCCCGATGACGAAGCTTACCTTTTTGGGTATCGAATTAGACTCCGTGGCGATGGTTGCGCGCTTGCCTCCTGACAAAGTGGTCAGGTTGAGAGTGTTGGTAGCGTCCGCTATTGCCGCCAATAAGCTGACGTTGAAGGAGATGCAAGCGCTGATTGGCTCTCTGAATTTTGCTTGTAGGGTGATCCCGATGGGTAGGGTGTTCTTGCGTCGCTTCGCTCTGGCCACGACAGGGGTGGCAAGACCTCATCATCGTATTCGAATATCGCGGGGTATGCGAGCGGACTTGTCTGTGTGGGACACCTTTTTGCAGGACTTTAATGGTTACACCGTCTTTAGAGACGTGGAAACCACCAGTGCTGTGTTGGATTTGTATACGGATGCCGCCAGTGGTGGGGGTTTCGGCGTGTACTTTGGTGGTTCGTGGTGTGCTGAGCCATGGCCGCCGTCTTGGGGTGAGGCTGGCTTAACCCGTAATATTACCTTTTTGGAGCTGTTCCCGATACTCGTGGTGCTCACGTTATGGCCTGACAGGCTTCGCAATCGGACGGTTCTATGGTGGTGCGATAAAGCGGCGGTTGTTAGTGTTATTAATACTTATTCCCCACGGTCGGTGCCGGTGGCAGACTTGATGCATCAGGTCGTATTGGCCTGCTTGAGACTCAATGTAGTGGTTAGGGCCAGGCATATCCCGGGAGTTACTAACAAGATTGCTGATGCTCTTTCCCGTTTTAAGTGGGAGCTGTTTCGGGCCTTGGCGCCATCTGTGGACACGGAGGGAGCATCGGTGCCGGAGCACTTATGGCAGATTGGTCTTCCGAGATGATCCGCTTGCTGCGCAGCTCGGTGTCGGCTGCTACGTGGACGGCATATCGGCGGGGCTGCAGCAGGGTCGAGAGCTTTCTTGCAGTTCGCGGTTGGCGACATGGACCTGTTTCAGATCACCTAACGAGTCAGTATGTTCTCTGGGCGAAGGCGGCGGGGTTTTCGCGGACGGCGGTTCGGATGCATTTGGCCGGGTTTTCCTTTTTCTCGAAGGCGGTGGGGTGGGGGGCTGTTGGGGGCGGTTTTCTGACGCGGCGGTTGTTGCAGGGTTGGGAACGCTCCAGCCCTTCCTCAGGTGATTGTAGGCGCCCCATCACCCATGACTTACTTCTACGGCTGTGTGGCGCCTTGCCCGGAGTGGTTGCCTCCCCTTTTGAGGCTGCGCTATTTCGAGCGGTCTTTGTAGTTGCCTTTTTTGGGGCGTTTCGCATTGGCAAATTGTTGGCAGAGTCTGGGCGCTTGTTGCGTCCTCAGGGTTTGCTGCTTCGCCATGTGGTTTTCTTGCCGGGCGCGGTTTGCATTCGGTTAGAGCGTTCCAAGACGGATCCGTCGGGAAAGGGGATTTGGGTACTTTTGCGGGCGCTCCCCGGTGTTCTTACTTGTCCGGTTGCCTCGCTGCAGGCGTATCTGCAACTGCGGCCTGTCGGCGCCGGAAGCCTTTTTCGGCACGCGGATGGGCGGGCGTTGACGCGCTTCCAGTTTACTGCAGTTTTGCGGTTAGCGCTGCATGGGTTGGGTGAGGACTCGAGTCAGTTTGCGCCTCACTCATTCCGGATAGGGGCAGCGACTACGGTGGCGGGGGAGGGTTTGCCTGTGGAGGACATTAAGAGGATCGGTAGATGGAAGTCCCAGGCTTTCCGCAGTTATGTGCGGTTGTAAGGGTGGGGGGATGTGGCTAACTGTTCATTTTGTTTTGCAGATCTCCGACAGGGACCGTGTAGCTGTTGGGTGATTGGCCACTCTTTTGTTTATTGGGCTGGTCGACGAGCAGAGACACGGCTCGTTGGCAGGAATCTCGGCCTGGCAACTCCCTTGGTGACCGTTTCATGGCTGGGTGAGCGCGGTCTTCGGTGGATACAGCTATTGCCTTTGCTGCGGCACCATGAGCATCGGCGAGGACTGCCTGACATCACCGTGATTCATCTTGGGGGCAATGATTTGGGGGCTTGGACTTGTCGACAGTTGATTCGTGCAGCACAGCGCGATTTTGGAGAATTGTTAATTATGTTTCCAGGCGTGATTATCGCCTGGTCTGATATCATTCCAAGGCCTGATTCCTGGGGTGAGAGGCGGTGGTCACGGGGGTTAACCAAAATCAATCGGCAGATTGGTCAATGGGTGCGGGAGCGTGGGGGGTATCAGATTCTTCATCCTTGGGCGGAAGTAGCCTGTGCGGGATTGTACCGGCATGATGGGGTACATCTATCCCCTGTTGGGATGGATTTACTCCTCAACGACTGGCAGGAGGCCTTGGAGGATATTCTGCGGGAACCTGGGGCTGGTCGCAGCTTTGCCGTGGGGGCGGCTCAGGTCGAGGTGTCCTGAGCCGTTGGCGTGATCCCGGAGGTTTCCGGGGTCCGGAGCCGGAGGCAATCCTTAGGACGGGGGTGGGGTACCCCCGACCTGGACAATCCCTCGGCTTTTGCTAATAATATGGCGAAGCCGGATGAGGGAGGGATACGGAAGTAGCCGGGGCTTGGCCCGGCGGAAGCGGAGACAGCGTCACCTTGCTACTAAGATGGCTGGTGAAGGCTTGATCTGCGGGGGTGGGGGGGGGGGAAGTTTGTTGATTGTGAACTTTGTTTAGTTATTATTAAAGGCAAATAAAGCTGCGACCAGTTTTAATCCCAGAACAGGTGTGGTGTTGTCATTGCATAATGGTTTTATGTATGGGAGGGGTTGGGGGGGGAGGGTTTGGGTGGGGGGTTGCGAGGTGGCTAGTGCGCCGTACCCGGTTACAGTAAGGCCGTGGCACCTTGTGCCCGCGGTGGGAATTAACCGGGGGGGCGCCGCCGCGCTCGACCCCCGGCTGGTCGGCCGCGCTGGCGGCGTCGTGGGTGTTTGGCTTTAAAGTGATTGGCTCCCGCAGCTGTTGTAGCAGCGTGGGAGCCAATCACGGAGTTAGGCCAGGGTCGAGTGGGGGGGGGCGGCGCGGAGCTCAGCCGTTTTGCGAGCGGCGGCTGAAGGGGACGGTTGCTCCCGCCCGCCCTCCCTCTTCATGGTCTGATTGACCTGGGGGTGTAGGGGTGTTGCAGCTGGAGGGGGGTGGCGGGATCCCGGAGGTTTCCGGGGTCCGGAGCCGGAGGCAATCCTTAGGACGGGGGTGGGGTACCCCCGACCTGGACAATCCCTCGGCTTTTGCTAATAATATGGCGAAGCCGGATGAGGGAGGGATACGGAAGTAGCCGGGGCTTGGGCCCGGCGGAAGCGGAGACAGCGTCACCTTGCTACTAAGATGGCTGGTGAAGGCTTGATCTGCGGGGGTGGGGGGGGGAAGTTTGTTGATTGTGAACTTTGTTTAGTTATTGTTAAAGGCAAATAAAGCTGCGACCAGTTTTAATCCCAGAACAGGTGTGGTGTTGTCATTGCATAATGGTTTTATGTATGGGAGGGGTTGGGGGGGGGAGGGTTTGGGTGGGGGGTTGCGAGGCGGCTAGTGCGCCGTACCCGGTTACAGTTTTTATATACCGTCTTTCTACAATTCAAGATGGTTTACATGTAACATAACTGACAGTATTATACAACTGTTTACAAAGAACATAGAACAAGGTAACAGATTACATAGAACGAGAATATGTGGCTATATAAGTAACATAGGAATTGGGAAACTAATAAAAATAAATAACTATGTACAAAATATTATTTACACTAATATGAATCGTTTGTTTACCTAAAAATAGCAAGGGTCACTGAGATCTCAATTAGAGGGACTAGTAGAAGGGTGGGAGTAGTGGAGTGGGAGTAAGGGGGAGGAGCTAGGGTGGTAGGGAAAAGTGTTCGAGGAAGAGGTAAGTTTTTAATCTTTTTCGAAATTCTGCGTGGCTCACACAATTACGTAGGTCATGGGGAAGGGTATTCCATAGGGAGGAGGCATAGAGAGAGAAGGCCCTGTTGCTAGTAGATTGTTTAAAGTATATCTTGGATGTAGGAATAGATAGAAGGTTTTTGGTAGAGGAGCGGCGCATTCTTGTATTATTAGGGAAGGCCAGGAGAGGGGAAAGGCAAGGAGCTGATTCTTTTGAGATAATCTTATGAATAAGGGTGAGCACTTTAAATTTAGCTCGGAGTTGGATTGGGAGCCAGTGTAAGTCATAGAGGACAGGTGTAATATGGGATCGCCTAGGGTTGTTAGTTATTAAACGTGCTAGTGTATTCTTTGCAAGTTGGAGAGGTTGGATAGTGGTTTTAGAGAGGCCATGATAGATAAGATGGCAATAGTCAAGTGAGGGGGTTGTGAGAGCCTGACAGACAGTACGAAAGGAGTTGGGGCTTAAGAGGGGCTTGAGGTTACGGAGAGTACGTAACTTTGCGTAAACTGCATTAGTAGTTTTCTTTATATGATCAATGAAGGAGAGGTTCTGATCGAGGATGATTCCAAGATATTTCACTTGGTTTTTTATAGTTAGAGTAAGGTCGCCAAGGGTGAGTGTTGGGGGAGGGGTATATAAGTGGTTGGAGAATACTTGGAGGATTTCAGTTTTAGATTGGTTAAAAAGTAGGTTGTGTTGGGAAAGCCAAGATTTGAGCTTGGTTAAACATTCATTTAATTTGGTAAAGTCGGGGTTAGTGAGGCTAAATGGTGTGAAGCACATCATATCATCTGCGTATAATTGGTATTGAATGCCAGAGTTTTGGAAAATTTTGCAGGCAGGTTGGAGGAAGATGTTAAAAAGTAAGGCAGAGAGGCTAGAGCCTTGGGGGACACCTTGCTTTAGTATAAATGGGAGGGAGGTGTCACTTCCAATACGGACCTATTGTGTTCTAGAGTCTAGGTATGAGCGAAACCATTTAAGAGTAGTGCCTCTCAGACCTATTTCATGAAGTCTGGTGAGGAGTTGATTATGGGGAAGAGAATCGAAGGCAGCAGATAAGTCGAGAAATATAAGTAAGCAACCCTGAGTAGGGTTATGAGTGTGTAAATACAGTGAGTCTAGAAGGGAGGTTAGGAGGGTTTCAACTCCATGATTCTTTTTAAATCCATGTTGGTATAGATCAAGAGGAGAGTGATCATCTATGTAGTCCTGTAGTTGGGCATGGACAATTTTCTCAGTAATCTTTGCAAGGAAGGGTATACTAGAGATGGGTCTATAGGAGGAAGGGGAGGTGGGGTCAAGTCTAGATCCTTTTAAGATGGGGCGGATAGAGGCACATTTAAGTAGGGGAGGTACAGATCCAGACTGGAGGGAGGATTGTACAATGGTCTGGATGTAGGGGCTGAGGGATGTTCTGGTGGATTTTATCCAGGGGGCAGGACAGGGGTCAAGGGCAGATGTAGAAGCATTCAAACTATTTATGACATTGGATATAGTTTCCGGGGTGACAGAGTGAAATTCGTACCATGAGTTCTCTAGTGGTTGAGTATTATGGACTTCAGGTGGTTGGGAATTGTTTGTTAGATGGGGAAGGGAAGAGGGGGGGGGGAGGAATTTAGAGGCCAGGTGGTCAGCTATAGCTTGGGCGGATATTTTAGATGGTTGGTCATGTGGGTTGGGGTCTTTTATTAGGGATTTGGCGATAGAGAAAAGTTCCCTTGGTTTGTTGAGGGCACGCTGGATTATGTTTTCATTGTATTCTCTTTTATGATTAATGGTTTCAGCACAGTAGGATCGGAGTTTAGTTTTATAGGTATTGTATACATCTGGATCTTGCGTATGTCTCCATTTGCGTTCAAGCCGTCTAAGCTCTCTTTTGAGATTTCTCAGGGTTGTAGAAAACCAGGGGGCTTTTCTGCGATGTTTGTTAGAAAGATGCTTAGGTGGGAGTAGGGATGCTAAGGATAATGTTTGATTCCAAGAAGAGATGGTGGAATTTAGATTGGGGATTTTGTCATTTAATTGGTCGAGTGAAGGAGTGATTTGCTCTAGGAAGTTAGCTGCATTGAATGGTTTGAATTTTCGAATGGGTTGAGGAAGGGAGTGAGGTTTATTTTGAGAAGATGTGTAGGGGACGGTGAAGAAGATAATGGAATGGTCAGACCAAGGAATGGGTTGGATAGTATGTTGGATCTGGTCTTTGAGATGAGGGTGTTGAGGGATGAAAATTAAGTCGAGGGTGTTTCCTTTAGAGTGTGTAGGGTTATGAAGTATTTGGGTAAAATGGAGGGCGCTCATAGCTTGGAGGAAGGAGGAGGAATTTGAAAAGGAAGTGGAATGTAGGTTTAAGTCACCTAAGATTATTAGAGGGCGTGATGTAAGTTGAGGGGAGCAGGCAGTATCTAGGATCGTGGAGAGATCTGAGGAGTCTGCATGTGGTGCACGATATATGAGGTGTAGGGTTAAAGTAGAGTTGGAGACAGTAATAGTGTCCATGCCTTGGGTGGAAGAGGATTCAATAGAGGAAAGTTGTAAGCTAGATCTAGAAATAATAGCTACACCACCTCCTCTACCTTGTAATCTGTTAGTAACATTAATTGAGTATAAATTGGGGCATATTTGATTTAGTAATACAGTGTCAGAATCTTGGAACCAGGTTTCAGTAAGGCAGAGTATATCAAGGTTATTATCAGTAATGATATCAGCAAGCAAGGGGATTTTGTTTCTGGCTGAATGGGCATTAAGTAGGGCACATTTGAGGGGGGATGGGGTGGATTTGAGGGGGGTGGGGGATGTAGGTTGTGGTTTAAAGTAATGGGTTTTAGTTTGCAAGAGCGGTGGTAGGTGTTATAGGTATTATAGTGGGAGGGAGGTGGGGGGAGTAAATGCCTAGGGGAAAAGATTATTGGAATGGTGGTACTGGGGGTTAGGGTGAGTGCGTAAGGTAGTGTGAGTAAGAGTAAGTAAAGTAAACTAAGGGTAGGCCCCATCGTGAATGAGCAAGGTTTAAAGTAGGATATTTTTGTGGTGGGAGTTGGAAGGATTTCAAGATGGAAAAGGGAGGGGGTAGGGAGAACAGGGGAAGGTGAATTAGGAGTCAGGGTGAATTTTTGTGAGAAGGGGTAGGAGACTTCGAGCTGAAATTTTTGCAAGTATGAGTGGTTACTTATGTTGCAAGACTACAATTGCTTGTCAAAAGGACTTGGTTATAAACTTTGTTACAGTTAAACTGTTACAATGTATGAACAGTGGATACAATGTAGTACAAATTGTATGAGCAGTAGAGAGCAATAATTAAGTTGGTCAGAGCATTTGAGTTAGATTAAATCTAATACAGTGTTGTAAGAAGTTAACAATATGCTTACGTTAAGAGGTCAGGGATAGAATGGATTAGTTCTTATTTCAGTATAAAATCACGTTGCTTAAGATCCTGAGCAAACCTTTTGGTGATAGCGTGAGCCACAGATCTTAGTATGCATGCTGCATTATGATAGACTTGGGTTTGAATTTGAATCCCCGAGAAAGCTAGTGTTCCGGAGTAGGTGAGGGATGCTTCAGGTCTGTGTTCAGCTGCGTCGTATTTGGTGATGTGGGCCGCCGCCTAAGGGCCACACCAAAGGGCCCTCTAGCGAGGCCCTCAGGCGCGGGCCCACGAGGCGCGGTCGCGCCCGATCAGCGCCGGTAGTTATATTGAGCACGCTGCCCTGATTGGGTAGCGATGCAGGAGGGCAGGTGGTGATTCCTCTGTTGCTCCGGCCCGCTCTTCTTTCAAGGAGAGCTCTTGAAGAGGGCCGGAGTAGGTGGAGAGAAGCCGCGCGCCCGATCAGCGCCGGTAGTTATATTGAGCATGCTGCCCCGATTGGGTAGCGATGCAGGAGGGCGGGTGGTGATTCCTCTGTTGCTCCGGCCTGCTTTATTGAACTACTTAGCTCTTCCACTGAACAACACCCTATAATTATGCTAGGAGATTTCAATCTTCCCTCACTACCAACAATAGACTCTAAACTATTCCTTGATACCATAACAGACATGGAATATCATCAGATAATAAACAAATCTACACACATAAAAGGTGGAACTCTCGATCTTGTCCTTATCCCTAACACACTCTTCAAACTAATCAATCCAAATACAGTTGAATGTACACAGATACCCTGGTCTGATCACTACATCATCAAATTAATTCTTACATATCCATTCACTGGCACTAACAAACATTATAGAAATGTCCCAACCACAAGATTTAGGAAGTTCAACAATGAAGAATTTATTGACTTAACAATCCCCCACCTCTTATCACCCGCAACGAATTTAGATGACACTGTCATGAACTGGAATGATACCATCAACAATGCAGACAAAATTAATCACATACACAAAAAGATCACTTACCCAGAGACTAAAACCAAACCATGGTTCAATAATACACTAAAACAAATGAAACGGAATCTTAGAAAACTAGAACGCAATTGGCACAAATCTAAATTGACAATACACAAAGAAATATACAATACCCACCTCACCAAATACAAAGAAACCCTGGACAGCATAAAAAAAGAATATTATGCTAAAATACTATCAAAATCGTATAATAGGCCAAGAGAGTTATTCACCATTATCAGAAACCTAACCAACCCACAAAATTCTGACAGCGAAATTACTGACATCTCAGTTCAAACCTTAGCCCACCATTATCAAAATAAAGCAAAAATACCGTCAATGTCTATTGACATTATTAACTTATCACACCAACCATCAGATAAATGGTTAGAGTTTAATACTATAACTAAAGAGACACTAAAAAACCTCATCACCAGTCTCAATACCACAACATCATATTTAGATTCATGTCCAGTAACATGGATAAAAAATACACTACCAATTTTATTACCATACATTCTCTCAATAGTGAACCTCTCCCTAGCCCAAGGTTATCTCCCACCATCACTCAAACACGCACAAATACGGCCAATCCTCAAGAACAGCAAACTTGATAAAACTTTGCCTGCATCATATAGACCCATTTCAAGCATACCATTTTTGGCTAAAATAATTGAAAAAGTGGTTCAATTACAGGCACAGGACTTCCTAGACTCTTCTTACCCTCTAGATGAGCAACAATATGGCTTTCGGCCCCGCCATGGAGTGGACACACTCCTCACAGTTTTAATAGATGCACTCCTAAGAGGGATTGACAACCATAACCAGGCCTTCATTTTACTTTTCATTGATATTTCAGCTGCGTTCGATAGCGTACACCACACCATAATGCTCAACAACTTGAGACAAATAGGCTTAAACTCCACAGTACATAAATGGTTCTCATCCTACCTAAATAATAGAACGCAAAATGTTAGAATTGGGAATCAAAACTCAACCACATATAAACAAGAAATTGGATTACCACAAGGTTCAGCGCTGTCAGCACTGCTTTTCAATATATACATAAAACCAGTCTGCAACATATTCAAAAAATTTGGAGTAAAATATCATCTATACGCAGACGATATAATGATGTATATTCCATTCACGATACCCAATCTACCTCTACAAATCCTATCAGACTGCTATAATGAAATTACAACCTGGCTAAAAGCACAAAACCTCCACATAAACCACACTAAAACTGAAGTTCTAATCGTGACTAAGAACAAATCTTATATCCCCCCAACACACATAAGACTACAAAACCAAGAAATTAAAATAAAAAATGAAATAAGATATCTAGGCGTTATACTAGACACACACCTTACAATGGATACACACATTAGCAATACCATAAAGAAAATCTATTTCAAACTGAAAACCCTCAAACAACTTCGTCCGTTAGTATCTACGCAAGACTTTATCAACATAATCCAGGCCACCATAACGCCACATTTTGACTTTGCCAATCTAATTCTAATAGGCATATCAAAACAAAACATCAAATGATTGCAATTAGCGCAAAACGCAGCGGCCAGAATTACACTGAAAATCAACTCATTCCAACACATATCACCAATACTAGCCTCCCTCCATTGGCTACCAATTCAAAATAGAATAATCTATAAAACAATAATAACCTCATTCAAGGCCTTATATGATATGGCCCCCGACTATGCTATGCAACTTAATAAACAAAGAACCATCTAAGCCCACACACAGAAAAGGACAAATGAACAGATTAAAGATCCCGAAAGATTACACAAGAGCCCATAAATCAACAAATAACAGAGCCTTTTCCCACATAGCCCCAACAACTTGGAATTCACTCCCAGAAGAACTACGAACACTAACGGAGATCATGGAACTCCGTAAAAAACTGAAAACTTACCTGTTCACCAAACACTATAACATAGACAACTCATCACCTGCCTTAGACAAAGGTTAAACAGGTATCTATCTGCATCAAGCAAAAAAACCCTTAACCCACACTGACAACACACACTCATGATGATTTCACAACTTATGTCCTTTTACTTCCATGTATATATATACATATATAAAATTGTATATAGTTTACCCTGTTCTGTATTATTTTTCACTGTTTAGACTGTATATTATATTTATATTATGATGTTCCTTGTAAATATGTTATGTTATAATATGACGTTCACTGTAAAACAAACTTGATTTGTTAATTATTTGTTCATTGTAAACCGCAACTGAACTTTGGAAGATGCGGTATATAAATGTGTATAAATAAAATAAATAAATAAAAAAATGTGGTCCGTGTACTCTTTTCCTTCATTATACAGAAAAATAAAAGACATTTGAATTATGAGTAGGTCCCAGAATCACTGGTTAGAACCTTACCTTCTCTTCCCTGAGTATTTCTTGCATTACTAAAGTATTTGTGGAATTTTTATACATGTAACTAGAGAGGACATGTCTCCTGTCCCCCACTAAAGCTGAGAAGTTGTAATTCTGTTTTGTCAGTGTTTCCACTGTGGTGAAATTTCCTTCCTTTGTTGCTAGAATTGCCAAAATGATGCCTGTTTTTGATCTGTTCCTTAGTGTGACTGATCTGCCCTGTTTCACTTTCCCCATTCTCTTATATTCCTCAGTAAAACTGTAAAATTATAAAATAGCATGTCTCTATTTCTGATCTGTAGTGCATCACCTAAGTTTATCCAAATTCTTGTAGTTAGTTAATTGATTATTACTATGAAGTGATTTTGCTGTAACAATATAACTTTAAACCTTAGGTTAGAAGTTCCCAATGTGTTTGGTTGTGTGGACCCCATATTAATCTCCCAAAGGTTCAGTAACACCCACTTCATTCCCACCCTTCTTCGTGGACCCCTTCCACTCAGCATCAGGTCTATCCCTACTAGATCTTTTTAACTCCCTTCCCCTTCCTGTGTTCACCAGTCTCTCTCTCTCACTCCCTTCAGCCAGTTCTCACCAGTCTCAGTCGATTTCCCTTTCTCCCCCCCCCCCAACCCCAGCCAGTTCCCTCCATTCTATCCCTTTTCTCTCCAATCAATCCCCACCAGCTTCTCTCCCCCTTTTCCCATTGTTTGTGTCCTATGGATCCCCTCTAATAGTCTCACAGACCCCCACAGGTCCACTCACTACAGATTATTTATTTATTTTATTTATTTACTTATTTGTTTGGTTCTTCTATACCGCCCCTTCCAGAGATCAGGGTTGGTTTACAGTTAACAAAAACATAGCCTTGGACCTTTAGATTTAAAGAAAATTGATCAAAAGAAGTTTGCATATTCATATAATATGAAACAGTGAAGTATAGCTTCATTTTTATTGTTGCTTCCATTGTAGATGCTAAAACTTTGGACTGCAGCTGTTGTTCTGCTCTGCGTTGTAAAAGGTGAGACACAAAATATAAAAACACATTTATGATGAAAATAAAGCTTGATCCCTGTGGCAGTCATTAAAATTGTTCTCTTTGCTAAAAGCTATTTTTTCTCCTTAAAAACATTTTGCACAAATTTGACATCTGTAAAGAATTGTGTTTGCTTTATTGGCCCATTTGAATGCATGGTCAACAAACAAAAATATAATGTGAAACCTTATCTTTTGACTGAGCTAACATAATGCATTTCTTAACTAGCTTCCAGGAGTTAACCCTCCCCCCCTTTAAGTACAAACAGAATAAGAAAAAGAGGCAATGCAATGTGTGACTTCAAGTAAATTTGACTCCTGGTGACTCAGCTGCTCCTGGGCTTTCTTGGCAGTGTGACCAGAAGTAGATTGCAAGGCCTTTCTTCCAAGGCAATGGAGGATTAAATGGCTTGCCCAAGACCACAAGGAGTACCAGTGAGAATCAAACCCTTCATGACAAGGCTGAAATTCAGAAAGTCTCCATCTGCTTAAAGATAACCGACAACTTCTGCAGTGATCTTCAAGCAGATTTTCAGCCGACTTATCTGCTAAAGTAGAACCAGCAAATATGTTATCCTAAACTTAAATAAAGATCTTATCTAGTTACCTTCAGAAAGGTATTTATGTGGTTCTATTTAGGTGGCTAAAGTTAATGGGATAGTGCTGAATACTGGCATTATCTTGTTAACATTTAGCTCCTCAAACTGTACACCAAATGATTATGTAACTCACAATGCAGCCACAGAAAAGAGAAAATAGAAGAGAGCACGATTGAAATATTCAAATATTTGATTGAATTAATAAATAAGAGACTTCCTATAGTAAAAGAAAGAAATTCAAGGACATGGGACATTGATATAGAGTTGGAGAAATGAAGGCTTGAGGAGCAAAAAAAAGAGAAAACATCTTTACTGAAAAAAGTGGTAGACACCTGGAATAGTGAACCAGTAGCAATCAAAATCTTGACCGAAATTAAGCCTGATGAGGAAAGATACAGAGATCAGCTGGAGATAAGGAGGTAAAATAAATGGGGGTCCACCTCCACAAAATAGCATAACTTTTGGGTGAATTTCAAGACGTCTTTCTAAAAATTATTTATGCAGTGGTCCCAAATTTTCAAAACCCAGTGATTTATGTGGTTAACTCCAAAGTTGACTACATACATTGTTGTGAATATTCACCTGGATATATCCAGAAAATACTAATGAATGAGGGGTTGTCCTGTTGTGCTCCTACTTTCTACAAACACACTCCTTGCCAGGTCTCTCAGCAGTGCCACAGGTCCCAAGTTCTCTACTACAGCTGATCATGACATCTCTCCCTGTCTTGTGCTTCTCAGCAGTGGCACTGAGAGTACTGCTCACGATAAAAATTTCATTAAATCCACAACCTTCTAAACATAATAAGAACATCAAATATATTAGGCAATTTAAAAAAGCAAACCCAAATATTTAGTTACAGAATATACAAACATGTGAGTAGTTGTATTTATTTAATATATAACAGAATTTATATTCTACCATTTCAATGGTATTTCACAATAGAAGTATAACAAAAATAATAAGAAATAAGAAACGTCATACCGGGTCAGACCAAAGTCCATCAAGCCCAGTATCCTCTTTCCAATAGTGGCCAATCCAGGTCACAAGTATCAACAATACAACTCGCCCAGAACGCTACAGCACATATCATCTGCCAAATATCCAGACAAATTCACTCACACCAATCTTCAAACTCCTCTAGTGGCTACCCATCATCTGAAGAATAAAATACAAGTCCTCACCACCATTCACAAGACTAAACAACCAATCCTCTGAGCACCTTCAAATGCTAATTTACACCCTTAAGACCAACAGACTAAGAAGAAATACCACACAAAGGGGTATGTTTACTAAACTGTCTTAACGTGCACCCGGCGTTAGTGTGCAGGATGCCATATAAGGAGTGGGCGTTCCGGTCTAAACATAGCAAACTGGGAGTACCGTGCGATAATGTGTGCTGTGCATATTATCGTGCGATAGAGGGAGCAGCATGCGTCAATGTGCGTTAATCTTAAGTAGGTGCACTGACCTCTAATGCAGCAAGGGAGCTGTAGCACAATGGTTAGTACATTGACTGCTGGTTCAGGGGTCGTGGGTTTGATCCCCCAGTGGGCCTGATGAATAAGGCTGTCTGAGACATTACACTTTACTGTTACTCACTGCTGTCTGAGGCATTTTCTTTTTTATTTTAAATCTGTGCTGCCAGCAAACACATCCTCAAAGTGCCGTAACCTAAGGTGCCGCATAAAGCGCCCTATAAGGCACACCAAGGCACCCTATAATTTTGCCTATAGGGCGCCTTATAAGGCGCTTTATAGGGCGCCTTATAAGGTGCTTTACAGGGTGCCTTATGAGGCACCTTAAGGTTACAGCACTGTGAGGCTGTTTGTGATGGCAGCACTAATTTAAATTAAGAAAGAAAATGCCTCAGACAGCCCTATCAAATAACACCTCTGTGGGATCAAACCCATAACCTCTGGCTCTACAGGGAGTGAAGTAACCAGCGGGCTACATTTCTATAGCTACTAACAAACCGCTGGTTGGCTACAGGAGGACTGCAGGTCACCACACAAACTGTCTGCTGTGGTTACCAGGATAGGGTTAAACCACCCGTACCCATGATGCACTGCACATGCAAATCAGCAGTCTACAGATGATCACAAGATGGGGTATGCACCCCCACAGCACCTCAGCCTGGTAGGGGATACTGACCGTGTGTGTTACTGGCACAGAGTAGCTACAGACCGTCACATTGTGCGGATCCTGTGCTCACCCTGAGAGTTAGGTGGGGTGCCCAGCACCAGGTCCGCAGCACCTGGCTTTGCTGAGATAGGCTATGCTGGAGGTCCCCATCAGTGCCAGTGTGTGATAGGTAGTCCTTGCAGACACCCCTAGGATGCGCCTGTGTCCATCTGTATTTCATGTCTAGCCCTTGTGGACTATGATGCACCCAGAATAGTGCATATCCTGTGTGGGTGCCATGGTCGCATGATTTAAGTGAAGGGGTGGGTGTTTGGACCCATAGGTGGATTATGTACCACCACCCAACCCACTCTCTGTGGCTCAGGGTGGGGAACAGGATCTCCCACTAACAGATCCACATTCTACCTCCCTGCAATGGTGGCAGTAGAGGGGACTATCAATCCTAGTCCTGCTAGGGAATAGACACCCTACAGGGCAGTCAATACAGAGCTGTCTGCATCCATAAAGTCAGTGATTAGGCCCCAAAAGGAGAACACATACATATCACTTGAGAGAAATACGCTATAAGCACTATGGGGGCACATAGCCATGCTGTGGTCACTGCTCAGTCAGGGTGAGAGTGACCTCCCAGCAGGACATGCTGTGGCCACCCTGTCCATGCAGGTGGTGTCGGGGCACTACAATGTCCCAGCCATTGCCCAATGCCCTGTGCAGATGCATCCTGCCCAGGCTGCCCTGTCTGGGCCATACCCACAGTACCTTGCTCCTCATTATGCACATTGGCAGGCTAACACTGGAAACAGTGCAAGTAGTGTGGGCTGAGGAAGGTGTTAGCAGCCACCACACACTGGATAGACAGACACACACTCCCACACTTATGCCAGCATTGTGCAACTATAGAGGTGTTTGGCAGCCCTGGCCACCGCAACAGTCCTGGGCACAGTGCAGGCATGGCTATGGTATGCAATACTGTTGGGGTCACTCCCCAGGGTGGTAAACACTGTCAGACACCAGACCTGAAACACACTCCACAGACATCAGAAAGGTTGCTATGATGCAGCTTTATCAGCAAATTGTGCTTAACTTAGGAATTGCTATCTGCCAGTAATCATAGCAACCTTTTGATAGATGTGTACCGTATTCCCAGGTGTAGGGTGGCATTGCTAAGATATGCAAGTGCTAGTATTGGGAGACGCATGCAGGGCCCAACATCCTGCCTCTCCAGGAGGCTTTGGATAATGGAGCCTGTGGGTGCGGGTGTGTCTGCCCCTGTTGGCCGCTGCTCTAGGGCAGAGGTGCCCAACTCCAGTCCTGGTGGGCCACACACTGTTCGGGTTTTCATGCTGTCCCTAATGAATATGCATGAGATCATCTGCATACCATGGGGTTGGTGCATAGAAATGCAGCACAGCCATATTTATTGGAGGCAGCATGGAACCTGAATGGTGTCTGGCCCTCCAGGACTGCATTTGGGAGACTCTGCTCTAGGTAACGTGCATGTTTATGGTGTCTGTGCTCTGTAGGGTAAAATGTAGGCATTTTGGGCATGTTTACGTTATCTGCACTAAAGGTTCTGTCTGTATTACCACATTTTAGTAGTGGGTAAAATATGGGGACTGGGTTGGTGGGAACCACAGCTGGGACTTGAACCTGTGACCTTCTGCTCCAGGACACACTGGCTTTGTGCCCTGTACCACTGTGTTTCCACACATCACTGTGTTGCCACAGAGACAGTGCATTCCTTGGAGATACCATGACTGTATGTCAGACAGAGCCTGTTGCAGTGCACGGCACACACCTAAACAGGGCTGGGCCATGGTCTGCTGTGGGCAGCAGCCACTGCCCCCTCCACCACCAGTACCCCTCTGCCACCATGCTGACATGCCCTTCTGGTGGTGGTGCTGGTGGTGCGCAGTCTCGGGCCATCCAGTGTGCGGGTAGGCGGCTGCCTATGGTGCGTGTTCTGGGGTAGGGGTGCCTGCATAGATGTCCACGCTTCCACCCAGCACCGCCTGCCAGTGATCTCCAGGAACAAGCAGGAATGAGTCTTCACATATGGGTACGTCGGTATCGACGGAGTCTGTGAAGGAACGCTTCCCAGCGTCCAATCAAAGAGCTTTTGGAAGCATCCCACCATGCCTGCGTGCTGCCTTTCCGCCTTTCCCAACTGCCTCTCCTCAGTTTTCGTTTTTCCGCGGAGCCGGCAGGACGTCCTCCTGTCACCGCAGAAAATTCTTATTTTTTATTCTTAGTTTTCTTGTGGTCGCGGCTGTCTTCCCAACGCCACCGGTACCGCCAGTGTTTTCTTTTCTTTTCTTGTAAAATCTTCCTTTTCAACGGGATATTTTTTCTTCATAGTGTCCCACGGTGTCTTAGGCCTTTTAGGCCTCCTCTTTTTCCTTCATGGAACGGCCAGACACTTTCTCTAAGAAATGTTCAGACTGTGGCGGTACAACTTTATTTTTAGACCATCGAAGTCGGTGTCTAACCTGCTTGGGTCCTGACAACAGTTTGGTGAGAAGACATCTTCAGTTTCGAGATTCCCTCGATACACGGTTGCCCTCCAACTTCGGGGCACCATCCCCTTCTTCTTCCACACCGGATCAGGTAACCCACAAACAGTCTGTTAAGACTAGCCAGTCCTCGAGTGGCTTCAAAACCCCAGCGGGAGTCTTCGGTCTACAAAGCGTATAAGGGGTTTCAGGTTGTTCCTGGGGTTCACCCCCCACAGAACATACCTGAGCCGTGCACGGTGGTGGCATCCGCTTCGAGCGGTACTGATACCCCGGCATCGGCACTGGTGTTGGATGAAACACTCCTCACCAGGGATTGTCATCTGGCCTCCTCAGTGCCTTCGGGACCGGTGGATACTTCCCAGATTGACTTTCCATTATTGGTACCAACACCAATACTGCCACTGACATTGGTACCCTCCAGATGTGCATCGACAGCCTCGCTTCCTTCGATGCCGAGTCTGGAATCGATCTCCAGTTTGGAGGACTGGGTACTGACTCGCCTTGGTACCGTCTCGCAGCGGTACCGAAGGTGGATCCGCAACTCTCAGTTCCCCTGAGGCCGATTGAGTTGCCACTGGTTGACCTTCATTCACCGGTATCGGACACGGTACCGAAGTCGGTACCGATATCTTCATTACCCTTACAGTTGGTGCCTTCCATACTTCGCTTCTCAGGCTCTTTGCCCTCGATGCCGAGTTTGGAATCCATTTCTAGTCTGGAAGACTGGGTACCAATAGGTTTTGGTACCGACACCGATCGATACCAGTGGCTCGGTACCGAGGATAGCAGCTGGAGGTTTTCGGTTCCCTCGGTACCGATTGAAGGGTCACCGATGACTACTCCGATGTCTTTGTCAGGTCCGACTCCGACATCCGACTATCGTCCGCCTGGCCAGAATGAACAAATGGATGATGAAATGCTCAAAGAAATCAAGGAAGCTAGCAAAAGTTATAGTGCAGTAATAATAATGGGTGATTTCAATTACCCCGGCATCGACTGGGTCAGTGTCACAACAGGACATGCTAGGGAGATAAAGTTCCTAGATGAAATAAATGACTGCTTCTTGGAGCAGCTGGTTCATGAACCGACCAGAGGGGAAGCAATATTAGACCTAGTCCTTAGTGGAACACCAGATGTAGTGCAAGAGATAAGGGTGTTGGGGCCACTTGGCAATAGTGATCATAGCATGATCGTCTTTGATTTAATTAGTGGAGGAGGGATAGTAAGGAAATCCACAGTACTACCCTTTAACTTTCGAAAGGGAGACTATGATAAAATGAGGAAAACAGTTAAGAAAAAACTAAAAGGAGCAGTTGCAAAGGTCAAAGACGTACATCAAGCTTGGGTGTTGTTGAAAAATACTATCTTGGAAGCCCAGACCAGCTGTATTCCACGCTTTAAGAAAAGTGGAAGGAAGTCCAAAAAACTGCCAGCATGGTTTAAAGGTGAGGTCAGAGAGGCTGTTGTTGCCAAAAAAGCATCTTTCAGGAAATGGAAAAAAGAGCCAAATGATGAAACCTGGAAACAGCACAAGCACTGGCAAGTCAAATGCAAGGCATTGATAAGGCAGGCAAAGAGAGAATTTGAGAAGAAGCTTGCTGCAGAAGCAAAAACGCGAAATAAAGACCTTTTCAAGTACATTCGTAGCAAAAAACCTGTGAGAGAGTCAGTTGGTCCATTAGATGATAAAGGGGTTAAAGGAGCACTAAGAGGCGACAAGGCGATAGCGGAGAGACTGAATGAATTCTTTGCTTTGGTCTTTACAGAGGAAGATGTAGGGATGTTACCCACGACTGAAGTGGTATTTAAAGGTGTGGAAGAATTGAAGGAAATATCGATACATCGGGAAGATGTCTTACAACTATTAGATAAACTGAAGAGTAGCAAATCACCTGGGCCGGATGGTATACATCCAAGGGTGTTGAAAGAACTGAAATTTGAGATTGCAGACCTGCTATCAGTAATCTGTGAACTATCATTAAAATCATCTCTAATACCTGAGGATTGGAGGATCGCCAATGTAACACCAATTTTTAAAAAGGGTTCGAGGGGTGATCCGGGAAACTACAGACCGGTGAGCCTGACGTCAGTACCGGGAAAAATTGTAGAAACCATCATAAAGAATAAAATTACTCAGCATGTAGATAGTCATGATCTAATGGGAGACAGCCAACATGGCTTTAGACAAGGAAGATCTTGTCTTACTAATCTGTTATGTTTTTTTGAAGGAGTGAATAAACAGGTGGACAAAGGTGAGTCGGTTGATATTGTGTATCTGGACTTTCAGAAAGCCTTTGACAAGGTCCCTCATGAGAGACTTTTGGCAAAACTAAAGAGTCATGGGATAGGAGGCAGTGTACTACTGTGGATCAGGAACTGGTTAAAAGATAGAAAGCAGAGGGTAGGGCTAAATGGCCAATTTTTCCAATGGAGAAAGGTGAATAGTGGTGTACCCCAGGGATCTGTGCTGGGTCCGCTGCTTTTTTGACATATTCATAAATGACCTGGAAAGTGGAATAACGAGTGAGGTTATCATATTTGCTGATGACACAAAACTATTTAAAGTTGTTAAAACCCAGGAGGATTGTGGAAAATTGCAAGAGGATCTTGATAAATTGGAAGACTGGGCATCAAAATGGCAGATGAAATTTAATGTGGAGAAGTGCAAGGTTATGCACCTAGGGAAGAACAATCCAAACTATGGTTACACGATGCAAGGTTCCACATTAGGAACCACCACCCAGGAAAAAGATTTAGGCGTCCTTGTGGATACCATGTTAAAACCCTCGGCCCAGTGTGCAGCGGCGGCCAAGAGAGCAAATAGAATGCTAGGTATGATAAGGAAAGGATTGTTAAATAAAACAAAAGATATTATAATGCCTCTATATCGTTCCATGGTGAGACCGCACCTTGAATATTGTGTGCAATTCTGGTCGCCGTATCTTAAAAAGGATATAGCGATTTTAGAAAAGGTTCAGAGAAGAGCCACCAAAATGGTAAAGGGGATGGAAGGCTACTCCTATGAAGAAAGGCTAAAAAGGTTGGGGCTCTTTAACCTGGAGAAGAGACGGCTGAGGGGAGATATGATAGAAGTCTATAAATTAATGAACAGAGTGGAACGGGTAAACGTAGATTGATTGTTTACCTTATCAGAATATAGAAAGACTAGGGGACATGCAATGAAGCTACAGGGTAAACTATTTAAGACTAATAAAAGAAAATATTTTTTCACTCAATGTGTAATCAAACTCTGGAATTTGTTACCGGAGGATGTAGTAAAGGCTGTTAGTGTAGCTGGGTTTAAAAAAGGTTTGGACAAGTTCCTGGAGGAAAGGTCCATAAACCATTATTAAGAAGGGACCCAGGATATCAATGCTTGAACCAATACAAGCATTGTGGAACCTGTGTCCCTTGGGGAAACTGCTAGGTACGTATGACCTAGATTGGCCACTGTTGGAAACAGAATACTGGGCTTGATGGACCTTGGTCTGACCCAGTATGGCATATCTTATGTTCTTATGTATCAGTACCGGTATTGGCTTCAGTACCGGTATCCACAGTAGCATCGTGGCCAACTCCTACCATGTTTTTTTCAACAGCATCGCTCCATTCTATACCAAGCTTGGAGTCGATACCTGGCATGGACAATGTGGTAAGGAAGGTTGCTGCTCCTAACAACCAGTACCAGCAACCATCCCTTAAGCATTCCACACTGCACTCTGCAGGATCTTCTATTCCTATATGTTTGGATAACTCTGTGGGTGCTCAGGCTAGTTCTTCAGATCTAACCTGTCCAAGGGAGATTCCTGTTTTGAATCCCTCTTTTCAGAGTTTCCTCCTGGATATAGCAAGATCTCTTGCCATTCCTTTCCCAGGACATGATCCTGCACAAGGCTCTGTTTCTACCAAAGCAGAGGAGAACATAATGCTTCCTTTGCATCATTCCTTGCAAGATCTCCTTCTAGACATGTGGGAAACACCTTTAAGGGTACCCTCACCTCCCAGGGCAACTGATCCCTTATATCAGGTGCCCCCCTCTCCAGGGTTTCAAAATACTCAACTTCCTCATCATTCCATGGTAGTGGAATCAGCACTGAGGCGGGTAAAGAGTAAGAAAAAGCACTCTTCTTATCCGCCAGGTCGTGAGTCTAAGACACTAGATGCCTTTGGACGTCAAACCTTCCAGACATCTATGCTTTCTGCAAGAATTAGCTCATATATTTTTATATGAGTCTTTCTCTTGAGGAGGTCACCAAGCAATTATATCTTTTGACTCCTTTCCTTCCAGATTCCAGGAGTACAGACTATTTCTCACTGCTTAAGCATATCCAGAATATCTCTTGGTTTCTTTCTCATGCTCCCTAGACTCTTTTGAGTCTGTTAGCAGGACTTCTGCTATAGCTATAGGGGCATGACATAAAGCCTGGCTCCGAGCTTCAGCCTTGGACAAATGGGCACAACAACGGCTGGGACATACTCCTTGCACTGGAGAAAATCTTTTCAACAAGGAGTCTTTACGTCAGGTTACTCAGTTATCCACTGATTTACCTGTTCCTAAGAGTTGTTCTACACCTTCTTCTGTCACAGTAGGTAGGAAATGTCCTACCAAATTTTCTTCCCACAGGAGAAGAAGGTTTTATTCATCACTTGCCCATCATACAACTGTTCCCCAACAGGGGAAGCATCCTCCTTGTCTGAAGAATCCAACCTCTCACAAGGCTCAGCAAACCCAGCACCTGCAGGGTTTCTGATCAATCATCATCAGATGCTTGTGACTCTTGGGGTTAGAATCTACAGTTACTTCTTCTCAATAGAGGCAATCCACTGCTTCATTCTAACCCCTACACATGGATCTCTTTCCAAAAGACATCCATTTTTTCTATTTTCCTATGAGCTGTCAGGACGTTCATGCCTATAGGTCACAGGTTTCTCCTCTTTTCCTGCTAGGGAAAGAGGTCTGACCACTATCAAATGATAGTTCCTGTGCCAGCATGTATTTTCCTTTCTATAGACTTACTACTTGGTAAGTCTTCTTCAGCTCCATTTTCTTCAACCTCTTACCAAGCTTTTTCCTCTGTAAGAGCGGAATTACTTCACTGGAGGGCTTTTTCTTCAGCCTCTCTAGTTTTGTCACTTTCCAGTGCGGAGTTTTCCTCTCTGTTTCAATCTTGCTTTGGGGCAGCTTATCAGACATGTCCAGAGTTTTCTACTCCTCTTCTGTCTGTTCTTTCTGCTTTTAAACAGTAAGATTCTTTCTGCTGTCTTGCTAGCAGCTGCCTATGCAGGAGCCTTAATGTTTGGACCACTGGTTCTTCTCCACAAACAACAAGATTTGTCCTCCACTAACATTCTGTCTAGTTTTAGTAGTGACTCCAAGTCAGTGCTCCATCTATCTTGGAGATCATCTCACTACAAGCTTTCTGGATTGTCTTCTATTTCTGCCATCTCCATTCTCTTGGATTTGGCAGCATAGTTGGCAGAGATACTGGCTCTCTACCAGCCAGTTCTATCTCCTCTCTCTCCTGCATCATGCTCTCTGCAATTCTACAGAGAAGCTTTCCACTATGGGCCCTTGCTAGAGAGCATGGGGAGTTTTTTTCTCCAACAGCTATCCTAGATGGTTGGAAAAGGCTTTTCAGTCATGTCTCCCATGACTAGAAGGTTCTCCCTTCTTTTACTATCTCCTTTTCATATAAAGGACATAGGCCTTCTTTTACGTAAAGGCTTAAGGAGTTGCCAATTCCCTGCTTTGGTCCATAGCATTCCCAATCAAGGATATGCTCTTTCTCCTTGCAGCTCGTCCTCATGGTAACAACCCATGATACTTTTTGCCCTTAAGCAGGTCAACATGGTACCTCATCCCTATATGTCTTCTGTCTACTTAACATGCTAGAGTCTTGGATGACTCGGGACTTGCTGGCTACAGATTGATGTTAACCTCTGTTTTTTCATGTAACCATCCTGGTTATTTCACTAGCTAGCATCCTTGTGGATCATAACCAGGGGGAACAGATTCTTTCTATATCTTCTCAAGTAGGTTCCACCTCCTTGTTATTAGATGAATCTTTCCTCTCCACATGTCCTATATGAATACCATGCTGTAGGCATATATCTGTCTGTTTAATTACAGACACCCATATTTAGGCCTACATATTCATATTTATCTTTTGTGTGTATTTTATGCCCTTCCATATCTCACTATAGATATATTCTTATATGTCTATCTATCTATCTATCGATATATATATATATATATATATATATATATATATGTATCTTTCAAGATATTTCATTATAGATAGATATGTCTCCACATACTTATCTATCTCACTGTCTATGCTCATATAGCTATCTGTTTCTGACAGAAGGGTTTTACCCATACCTATGCTATCCAGCAGGTTTGGGATTCTCCACACACAACCACTCCTGTGGTAGTCAACAATTTTTATACCATAACCTAAGGGTTTAGGTACCTCTGAAGCTCTCCGTACCTAATATCTCTCCTAGCTTACCCCAGTTAAGAGAGACATTGTGGATCTTCAGTTAATCACAGGCTTTAACGCCTCAGGCCTTTGTCCTCTCTTTTTGGGATACAAGGGGTTCCAATACCCTTTCTCCCCACAAGGACTGTGCCTGTTTGTCCAAATCGGTTAGCCTTTCTCTTTTTGCTCCTAAGAGTGAGTTACTCTGCCGCCAAAAGAGTTTGGTTTTTATCATACAGCTTTCCGCTGAAAGCCCACCGTTTTTGTACTACCCCAGTTTTTCCTACTAGGGGTGCCTGTTACCTTTCAGGATTCTGACCTCCACTATTTTTCCTACAGGTTTATTACCTCCACTTACAGTGAGGTCCTCTTCACAGTTCCTCTACTGGGTTTCCCAGTAGATCCATGAAACCTACATACTTCTGTGAAATCCTGTCAGGGGAGGTCCATATTGCAATATCCTTTACAATATCCTTGATACCACTCATCATCCACACATGGACTCCTTCTCTGCAGTCCTATGCTAGCTTAGCTGTTCCACAGCATCTTTCTTTCTTCAACTCCTACCCTCCATCCTCAGGATGCCTGGTGTTGTGGGGGATAGCATGTTCCAACCTATGACATGCTGAGACTCCAGGCATCTCAGCTTGGGAGTCCCCATATGTGAAGACTCATTCCTGCTTGTTCCTGGAGATAGCACAGTTACTTACCTGTAACAGGTGATCTCTGGGAACAGCAGGAATAAGTCTTCACAACCCACCCACCTCCCCAGGAGTTGTATCTCTATATATCTTTCCTTTCCTCTCTCTCTCTCTCTCTCTTTGTCTCAGCTTTAAAACTTAACTGAGGAGAGGCAGTTGGGAAAGGCAGGAAGGCAGCACGCAGGTGTGGTGGGATGCTTCCAAAAGCTCTTTGATTGGACACTGGGAAGCGTTCCCGCGCAGACTCTGTCAGTACCGATGTACCCATATGTGAAGACTTATTCCTGCTGTTCCCAGAGATCACCTGTTACAGGTAAGTAACTGTGCTTTCTGTACCCTTGGGGGTACCTGCTAGGCACTATCCCCTGTGACACTGTGGGAAACACACTCGTGCCCATGTTGGGCCCTCCTCAGTTGCTGTCTGGCTGCTCTACTGTTTCAGCATTCGTATGGGCCATCTAGGTATCACCCTAGTCCGCATTGTGGCCCAGCTGCACCACAGCATGTGCCGCCTGTAGCCCTCTGTGTCCCCTTTTACAGCATCTGTCCAGTTGCCCATTCCGACATGCCCGCCCTGCTGTTGCGGCACATGTGCATGCCATAGGAAGCCTGTCCAATGGAAAGGGAAAACCCTGATCAGCGCTATTTCACTGTGGGATCATTCACCCTGTATGGGGACAGAGCATAGACCAGTGATGGCTAACCTTTTTGAGCCCGAGTGCCCAAACTGCCGCACAAAACCAAAGAATTTCCTCAAAGTGCCAGCACGTCAATTAAAGCTCCATTTGCATAAGGTGCTTCATTTGCATAAATATTTGCATAATGTTACCATACACTAACTTTTAGTAAACATGCCTCTTAATGAGTATATGGATAAAGAAAGACTAAAAGGTTTCTACATTACTATAATCCAGTACCAACCGCCAGGCACATTAGGAACTACTACAAACGCTGCCCATTTAGAACCCATAGCAAACCCGCCGTATCCTAACAGCACTACCAGGACTCACAAAGCACCATACTCTACCTATCAAAAGGCAACACTGCAAATATTAAACCAATACATCTCAGAGAACAACAATACATGACCTACTGGGGAAAGAACAAGTGGCAATGTCAAATAGGAATTATATAAACAGAATACCTCAGCTCAGTTACACATGCAGAACAGACCATTACCAAACAAGGAATCACAATTTAGAAACAGGAAGACAATAATTAAACTGGGAACCCCAAAAGCCAAACTTGGAATATACAACAACACTGTAGAAATAAAACTATATATTAATTTCCTCTTGTACTAAACAAAGCGCAAAAATTAATGATGCACATTTCCCAGAGCTGACATATTCCAATTAATAAATTCAAAATAAAGAGATATTTTTCTACCTTTTGTGCATTTTTTTTCAGTTGCAATTGTTCCAGCCACTTTCTTCTGGTTTCTTTCTTCGTGTCTTCTGCTAACTCTCCATCTGCTGTCCATTTGTCCTTTCTTCTGTCTTCTTGGGTTTTTTTTTCCATTCTCTCTCTACATCTGCTTTAACATACTAATCTTTCTCCTTTTGCTCTTTCCTCATTCCTATTTCATCTACTCAAAATTTACCCCTCCATCCTCAATCCCCACTTACTCTCCCAATACCCGGCCAATTGTAGATTTTTTATCCCTCCCACACAAAATATTTTTCCCCTCTCCATTTTACTCTCCCAGCCCCATCCCATTCTAATCCTCCCCCAACACCAGCTCCCTTCTAGTTCCAGCCTCACCCAGCATCCATTCCCTTCTAGTCCCTGCATCAGCCCATTTCCAGTCCTAGCAGCCCCCCAACCCATTTCCAGTCCTAGCAACCCCCCAACCCAATACCAGTCCTATCCCCCCCTCATCAACCCACTTCCAGTCCTAACCCCCCATCACCCCATTTTCAGTTTAAGCCCCCCCCTATAACCCATTACCAGTCCTAACCCCATCAGCCCACTTCCAGTCCTAACCCCCCATCAGCCCACTTCCAGTCAGCCCCCCATAGCCCATTGCCAGTCCTAACCCCCCCCCCATCAGCCCACAGTCCATTACCAGTCCTAACCCCATCAGCCCACCTCAAGTCCTAACCCCTCCCCATCAGCCCATTTCTTGTCCCAGCCCCCCATAGCCCATTATCAGTCCTAAACCCCCCCATAGCCCATTACCAGTCCTAACCCCATCAGACCACCTCCAGTGTTAACCCCCCATCAGCCCATTTCCAGTCCTAACCCCACCCAACAGCCCACCTCAAGTCCTAACCCCTCCCCATCAGCAGTCCTAACCCCCCCTAGCCCATTAGCAGTCCTAACCCCCCCTCTCTAGCCCATTAGCAGTCCTAACCCCCCCCATAGCCCATTACCAGTCCTAACCCCCCATCACCCCATTTCCAGACAGCCCCCATCAGCCCACAGCCCATTAGCAGTCCTACCCCCCCAGCCCATTAGCAGTCCTAACCCCCCCTAGCCCATTAGCAGTCCTAACCCCCCCCTAGCCCATTTGCAGTCCTAACCCCCCCCCTATCCCATTACCATTCCTAAACCCCCCCCCCCCCTAGCCCATTAGCAGTCCTAACCCACCCCCCATGGCAAATTAAAAAAAAAAAAAAAAAGCAGCTGGCTCTGGCTTCTGCTGCAGCAGCGGCAGAATGCAATGTCCCGTGGGGCCCCCTCCGCCCGCTAAGCCCCTCTGCAAGGGCTTTCAGATTCGCGAGGGAGAGCGTCTCCCTCGCGTCTCTGTTAAGCCCGCAGGGGCTAATGGGAAATTTCCCATCAGTCCCTCGCGTCTAAAGGGGCTGATGGGAAATTTCCCATTAGCCCCTGCGGGCTTAACAGAGACGCGAGGGAGACGCTGTCTCCCTCGCGAATCTGAAAGCCCTTGCAGAGGGGCTTAGCGGGCGGAGGGGGCCCCGCGGGACACTGCATGCTGCCGCGTCCGCGTCCGCGGCAGCAGCCAGAGCCCACTTTTTCTTTTTCTGCGGACCTTCACGCGTGCCAGCTGCAAGGCCTTCGCGTGCCACAGCTGGCACGCGTGCCATAAGTTCGCCATCGCTGGCATAGACCCTTCCAAAATTAATATTATTATTTTTTAGCTTTCCCAGTAGTGTTTTTTGATGTTTCCCATTAATATCACTATTGACCAGCTTGGTTATGTTGTTTTTCATTTTGTTGGGGTCATTTTCAATGTTTATTTGCCCTTTTGTTCTGTGTACATATATCACACTTATCACTTTTTGTAGGTTTCCCTGGTTTTGCTGTACATTGCTGACGGAAATGGTTTCTCTTCCCTTTAAATCTGCTCTAACGTCAGGGTTTCACTGGCGTTAGTTTTCAGCCCCGGAATCCGCAGTGTTAGTGTGCCTGGAGCCTCTCCCCTCCCACTCTCCACCCATTGACCCCTTCTTCCTGCCCTCTGGGAAGCCTTCCTCCGCCCTTTTAGGGCTGGGTTTCACGGCGTTAGTGTGCCTTAATGCCGTAGACGCGTTATCGTGCGCTAAGGTACCTTATTGCGTGATAACGCGCCTTGATAGCCTGATAAGGTACCTTAGCACACGATAATACCGCTGCTGCTACGTTAAGACTGCTTAGTAAACATGCCCCAAAATCTCCCCAGTCTCCCATCCGAGATTTGCAAGAGTGACCAATACGCACGCTTCTGAGTATTCACACTCTACGCCCCCACCCTCTGGAACTCTCTACTCCCCTCCTCTCCCCCCCCCCCCCCCGCCCCCAACACTATGAAACATCAACTCAAATGTGGACTTACAAAAGAAATTAAAAACCCACCTTTTTCAAGAACATTTTGGCACTGAATCCCAGTAGAATGCAAACCAACAGTTCTCTCACCCCAACTCTCTGAAGTTCCACCCCCACTTATAGACTCCAACATACCCTCCTCAAGGCTATACTGACTGTGTAAATAATTTTTCAATGCCTTATTTTAGACTTTTTTCTTTTTAGTGCCATCAAGTCAGTGTTGACTCACAGTGACCCAGCTACCTCTAGGTTTTCACGGCAATGTATCACTGGAAATAGATTACCAGCCTTTTCTTCCAAGGCAATGGAGGGTAAAGTGATTTGCCCAAAGTAACAAGGAGTGCCAATGGGAATTGAACACTTGATTTGCTGGGTAGTAAGCAGTTGCTCTAACCACTAGGCTACTCCTCCACGCCAGTTTAGGTTTAGTTTAACTTTATTGTATTTATACGTTATATATCTTCCATCTGTACACATAAGTTCATTGTACGTATTCAAAAAAGTTCATTGTAGTCACTCAATTAAATGTAAACTGTTTTGAATGGTGTAGAAAAACGGTATATTAAAACCTGTTAAATAAATAAATAGCTGTGGCCCAACCCAGACAAACGTTTGGAGGGGATCCTAAACCCTACTAGCAAGCTGTTCCTATTTCAGCATCAGACTGGTTTGGGGGCCTTCTCTGTCTTAGATGTCCAGAGCAAGTGCCCTGATTGAATCCCTCCTAATGCCAGTCCTAACATCTGCTATCTTTTGTTTTGTACAGTTTAGAGGGACGCATCGCTTTCTGTTTCTTTGCTGTTGCTTTGCATGCAGTATCTGGCTTTTTGAAGTTTCAATTTCCCTTTTGTGTACATATGTCTATTTTCACTTTTTAACTTATTTTTGTTTGGTGAAGGTCAATCTTCATGTGCAGTCAAGGCTGGATGTTATTCATGTGCAGTCAAGCATGTTATTTCTTTTTACAAATGTGTAGTAATCTGGCTTTTAAAACGTTCCTAATCGATTTTCTGATGTTCTAGGGTCCTCTGCAATATTTACAGTGCTGCCTTTTCCTTATAGGTCCTTGGGTGTGTTTTGGCATGGTAGATTTGCTCTTTATCCTGGTATTAATTTCCAAAAGACCTGGTACTTGGAGGGTTTGTATTGCTGTTACTGAGATCTTTGTTTGCATGGTTAGTTGTATGAAAATGGCCTAGCTTTGCACGGACTGTTGGGGAAGGGGTGGAGGTTGGGGAGTCTGGATGCAGAATATATATCTGGATTTAATACCCTATGGGAGAGCGTATGTGTATTGAGGGTATGGTGAGGGGACTGTGGTAGAATGTATGTGGAAGAATGCAATCTCTTGTATTCGTCCCCCCCAACCTTTCGATATGGCCTGCAGATACTAAAACACCTGTCTAGAGTGAGAAGGTAATAGAACAACAAATTTATTTATTTATTTATTTACTTATTTCTTCTATACCGCCCCTTCCAGTGATCAAGGGCGGTTTACATGGAACAAATTATGTATTCTACTGTATACTGTACATGGAACAGGAAACTTTCTAACTTTTTACATGGAATAGATTAACAAATTATGTGTACTACTGTATACATTACATTGAAACAGAGAAACTTTCTAACTTTTTACAGTAGTGACAGATGTAAAAACTGTCCAAACTATTTACATAGGTTATTTACAAGTGATTCTATACAGTGGTTTACAAGATAATTGTGCATCATGTGAGTGTGGTGGAATTTATTTCCATTTTACCAAGACTTTTGTGTGTTTGTGAGGGGGCTGTGTGAGGTTATCTAGTTGTGGTTTAGGGGGGTTCTGAGTTGGTATGTCTGAGGATGTTGTGGAACAGAGCTAGAGGGGTAGGAGATTTGGAAGTGTTCAGAGAATAGATATGTTTTGAGTTCCTTCCGAAATTGGGCAAGGTCCTTTATGGAGCGGAGGTCTAGTGGGAGATCATTCCAGAGCATGGGGGCAGTGAACGAGAAGGCTCTGTCACTTGTGGATTTTTTAGTCTTCTTGAATGATTTTGGTATGTCAAGTGAGTAGACTGCATTTTGTCTGCGAGCTCTCGATTCAGATGGGGTCTGAAGTAATGTTGTTAGATGTGATGGGGCGAAGTCATTTAGAAGCTTGAATGTTGTTAGGAGAATTTTGTATTTGATACGGCTGTTTATTGAGTAAACACTAAAATTTGATACGGAACCTGCAGGGGTGGCCCAAGGGGGATGCGAAGCCATGTGTGGAGACTCAGTGTGGTGCCTCATTTGTATAAGGGACCTCATTTGCATAGAAATTTACATAATGCTTACATCTACTAACTTTTAGTAAACATGCCTCTTAATGAGTGTATGGATAAAGAAAGACTACCAGATTGCTACATTACTATACTCCAGTGCCAACCGCCAGGCACATTAGGAAGTACTACACACACTGCCCATTTCAACCCATAGCAATCCCGACATATCATAACAGCACTACCAGGACTCACAAAGCACCATACCCTAACTATCAAAAAACAACACTGCAAATATTAAACCAATGCATCTCAGAGAATACCAATACATCTCCTACTGCGGAAAGAGAACAAGTGGCACTGTCAAACAGAAGCTACATAAAACAGAATTCCTCAGCTCGGTTGCACATGCAGAACACAGACCATCACCAAACAAGGAATCACAATTTAGAAATAGGAAGACAATCATTAAACTGGGAATCCCAAAAGCCAAACTTGGAATGTACAACAATGTAGAAATAAAACTACAAATTAATTTCCTCTTGTACTAAACAAAACACAGACGTTAACGATACATATTTCTCAGAGCTGACATATTCCAGTTAATAAATTCAAAATACAAAAGTATTTTTCTACCTTTTGTTGTTTGTGCATTTTATTTTTCAGTTGCTCCAGTCACATTTTTCTGGTTTCTTCGTGTCTTCTGCTAACTCTCCATTGTCTGCTGTCCATTTGTCCTTTCTTCTCCTAGTTTTTTCCATTCTCTCTCTACATCTGCTTTAACTTACTGATCTTCCCCCTTTGGCTCTTTCCTCCATTTTTTTCTTTATTCCTTTTTCATCCACTCAAATGTTACCTCTCCATCCTCAATTCCCACTTACTCTCCCAATACCTGGCCAATCATAGATTTTTCTTCCCTCCCACACAAAATATTTTTCCCCTCTCCATCCTCACTCCCCCAGCCCCATCCCATTCTAGTCCTCCCCCAACATCAGCTCCCTTCTAGTTCCTGCCCCACCCAGCATTCGCTCCCTTCTAGTCCCATTCTCCCATCCCTTCCATCAGCCCATTTCCAGTTCTAGCCCCCCATCAGCCCATTTCCAATCTTAGCCTCCCCATAAGCCCATTTCCAATCCTAGTCCCCCCATCAGCCCTATTCAGTCCTATCCTAGCCCCCCATCAGTCCTTATAATGAAACAAACACTTAGCTCCTCCGTTGCTTCTCAGATTGTATCAACTCCACTTGTATTTTCCCTACAAGTGAAGTTGATACAATCTGAGAAGCAACGGAGGAGCTAAGTGTTTGTTTCATTATAATCAGAGACTTAAGATTGAAATAGGGAAAACTCAAGTGGAGTTGATATAATCTGAGAAGCAACGGAGGAGCTAAGTGTTTGTTTCACTATAATCAGAGACTTAAGATTGAAATATAAAGCACATGGAGAGAGGGTGTTAGAAAGGTTTTAGAAGAAAAGAGCTGAAATCAGTCATTGATGCTAATAGGCACCGCTGGCTATCTGAATTTTCATGTTCCAGCAGAAGGCAGCCGATAAGTCTGAGACGATTTCTATGTTCGTTGTTCAAGTTTAAGCATAATATCACCCTCCAGTTTCTTCTGTATGAGTTGGTTGGAGTAGAGTAATTTAACATTATCTGGAGCAATTTTATTACTCTGTGAAAAATAGACCCGTATTTTTTGTAGTTTCACCTAGTATCTGAAAGCAGGGTCTGGGTTGAAGGTCATGGGTCTTCCAGTGGAACAGTGACCCAAAACATACATCCAAAAGTACAAAAGAATGGTTAAAAAGGAACAAATGGACTGTTTTAAACTAGCCAGTTGTCAGGATCTTTGTCTTCTTTACATTAAGGTGCAGGCCCATTTTAAGACTATGTTCCTTGATCTTAAGAAGGAAATGTTTCAGATCATCTTCACTTTCAACCAGTGATGTGGTATGCAGCCTTGTCCTACACCTTTGCTGATTTTAAAAAATTCTGTTTCTGCATATTCTGTTCGAACTGTTGCTTCTTGATCAATGTAGAGATTGAGATTTTCACTAGGAGTAGTATGTTGATTATGGCTCTGTATGATGCAGCTGAGCTGAGGTCGAGGTTCAGCTTTTTTAGGAGAGGTCTGATAGAAGTTTGTTTGAGTGAGGGTGGGATAAAATCTTGTGAGAGGGATGTCTGTAGTATGATAGATAGGACTGGTAGGAATTGAGCTCTTGTGATTTTTAGCCAAGATACTGGGCAAGGATCAAGTGCGGAGGTGGTGGTGTTGATATTGATGAAGATTCTATCGAGTTTCTCAAGGAATATGGTTCTGAAGCAGTCTAGGCATGTTCGTAAGGAGTGTCCTCATTTAAGGTAGGTATGGTGAGATGGTTGGAGGTGCTAGAACTATGCTTGGCTTGTAGGTTGGAGGCCATGTCATGAGGATGCAGAGTGTTATCTTGGCATGGTTGAGTGGGGTCTTTAGTGAGTGATTTGACAATCTCAAATAGTTCCCTGGGTTTATTGATAGCATGAATCAGGAAGTTGTTGTAATACTATTTTTTTGTTTTGATGGTTGAGTTACAGTAAATTCTTAGATGGTCCAGGTAAAGGGTTTGGAGTTGGTGGTTCTTTGACTTCCTCCATTGGCATTCAAGGTGACATAGGCATGCTTTGGGGTTTTTAGTGCAGCAGAGGACCAAGGTGCATGTGGTGATTGTTTCTTGGGGGGGAGCTGTTGTTGGTGTGAAAGATGGTGGAATTCCACTTGTTGATCAGTGTTTGAAGGTCAGTTTGTGTTGGTATGCCTGTCAGAGCTGGTAGGGTTTTATGGAGAAAGGTTCATTCATCAAATGTGAGGAATCTCTGTGCTGAGGGGGTAGGGTTCTGTAGAGGTATGCGCATGTGAGAAATGGGTATATTAAAAGATATGAGGTGATGGTTGGACCAGGGACTGGTGTTATAGTGAGTGGAACAGGTCCTGCTGTATTAAGAAAGCAGTTGGGGAAGAAGATTAGGTCGAGGATCCCACCTTTTGAGTGGGTCAGAGGAGATACTAGTTGAGTGAATTGCAGGTCCTTCATTGCTTCGAGGAAGGCAAAGGTTTGGTTGTCGGAGGCAGAGGTAAGATTTAGGTCCTCGAGGAGGATAAAGTCTTTTTGCATGGATGAGTGGGAACATATCACTTCAAGCAACAGGGCAAACTCCTCAGCATTCCTGTGAGGGTATCTATAGGTTAGGCAGATGGTGAGGTGGTTGTTTGAAATTGTGAGAATGTTAATACTGGGTGTCGAGACTGTGTAACGGGTGTTAAAGTTGAGGTTCTTGTTGGTGAGTATGCAAATTCCTCCTCCTCTGCTGGAAGTTTGGGGGCAGTTGTGGATGGTGTACGTGGTGGTATTAATAGGATGGTGTCATTTTCTGTGAACCAAGTTTCTGTAATGCACATGATATGAGTTTTGCTGTCCATGATATAGTTCGATAGTGTTTGTATTTTGTTGCGGGCAGAGTGTGAGTTGATTAAGGCGCAGGATACAAAGTTGTTGTGGTGTGAAAATTTGGTGTACCTGGAGGTCAGGGTAGTAGGCAATATAGATTCAATTTTGAGGAGATGTCTATATTTTCTGTTGAGGTGTGTGCTGGATGGATACCATATGGTTGGTGTATTTGGCTTTGGATGATGTATTATTTAGGATATAGTGATTAGTTGAGAATGCTGCACTCCAGGAGAGTAGTAGGATAGTGAGGATAAGAAGGGCTAGCCAGGCATTTGAGTAGGGCATGTTTGTAGCTACTGTTGGGAATACCAATTACTTAGTAGTTGCTTCGGGTAATTGACTCTGGTCCAATGGAATGGATATGTCTTATACTTGGCAGCTATTATGGTTGGTAGTCTTTAGTAGGGCTGGGACTGAGCCGCTGAAGTCCTCACCTAAGGGCCATGCCAAAGGGCCATCTGGTGAGACCTTCAGGTGCGGGCATGCCAGAGCACTCTTTTATAAATTTTGGTGCCGGAGCCTGATAGACAGTGGTGGGGTGCAGGGAGGAGCTTACCTTCCCACTCCCTGTTACTGCCAGTGGTTGGGCTGGCTGGAAGTCCTGGCAGATGTATTATATATTCCAAAACCTGACATATTCCAATTACTAAATAGAAAATATAATTTTTTTCTACCTTTGATGTTGGGTCATTTTATTTTTTAAATTGTTTTTGGTCCCAGTCTCTGGTGTCTGTATTCCTCAATCTTCTCTTACCTCACCTTTCATGATCTCCTGTTTATTTGCCATATCTTCTCTCTCCTCCTGTCTTCACTTCCTCCCTTAGGGCAGTCTCTAACACTGATTTTTGTCTTTTCAGCTTTCCTCCACTTTTTTTCTGCTTCTCTATCCAAATTTCACTCCTCCTTCTTACCAACCACTACTCAATTTTACTTTTTTTTTTTACTGTATTTAGCTGCAACTTTTTATCTCTTTCCCTCACGCCAACATTCCCATTCGCTCTCCCCTATACCCCCATGATGCTCAGTATCTGTCCTTCTCCTCTATATCCCCCATCTGCCCTTACTCCCATCCTCCCATGCCCAGCATCTGCCCTCCACACTGCCATGTCCTGCATCCATCCTGTCTCTCCTAAACCCCCATCAAGCCCAGTAGCTGCCCTTTTCCCCTATTTCCCCCCATCATCTGCCCTTTTTCTGCTATCTCCCCAGATGCGTAGCATCTGCTCTCTATCCTTCCTGTGGCAACCTTCTGCCCACTGCCGCCCTCATCCCATTGCTGGCATCTGCCCTCTGCCATCCCCCTGCAGCCATTATCTGCCCTCCTTCCCTCTAGCCACCATCTGTCCCTCTGCCCCCACCCCAGCCAACAACAAGCAGCAAAAATGATTTAGTAAAAGTGCAGAGTTCCGATTCCAGCGCACTTACCTGTCCCCTTCTACGTTAGAAGACGCGGGATCAGCAGAGATTTACAAGCGCACTGGAAATGGGACCCCGGCTTTTGCTTGTGTGGTTTTTTTTTTAATTTCTTTTTTAAACTGCCACTGCCACAGATGTTGAGAGAGGCAGCGGTGGCTTAAAAAGGAAATTAAAAAAAACCCAAACACTAGTAAAAGCACAGTGTCCATGTTTCAGTGTGCTTTTCTCTGATGGTCCTTCCCCCTTCTGATGCAAACTTCCGTGACAGAAGAGGTCTGGACCAGCAGAGATTACAAGTGCACTGAAATTCAGACCTCACGCTTTTACTATGAAGTTGGGGTGTATAGTGAAAAGGTCCTGTTGGATGTTGTCTGGTTGCTCTTTATGTTTGTGACTGTAATAGTGAATGTGATTAGGGTGTTTGTCCTTCTGGATCTGTTGTTGGGTTTATTTTGTATTAGTGATTGGAGGTCCATCTAGTCTGCCATCAAGGTGGCAAGAGTAGGTGCACTTACCTCCCCATGCCTTTGTTTAGGGCTGTAGCCACCGCTCGGTGCAGGTCACTCCTATTTGTTGAAATATAAGAGATAGTTAAGTTAATTTTGATTTTATCCTGTTGCTATAAAGGGATCCACTGGGTCTGTCCCATGCCATTTTGAATTCTATCACTGTTTTTGCCCCCACCATTTCCATCGGGAGGTCATTCCGAGCATCCACCACCCTTTCTGTGAATAAGTATTTCCTGACGTTGCCTTTCAGTTTCCTCCTTGCAGCTTCATGTTATGCCCTCTAGTTTTACAGCTTCCCTGTCTTTGAAAAGGTTTATTTGTTCATTAATACCCTTTAAGTATTTAAAGGTCTGTATCTAGCACCTGTCTTTCAGGTGATGTAAAACTCTCACACACATAGGAGGTTTCTCCAGCGCCATGTGCCCATGAGGGAAGGGTTAGGAGGGCCGTTATAGTTGTGATTCGATCATTAGACATGAGGTAGCTGGGTGGCTGGTGGACATGAGATTCACCTGATAATATGCCTCCCTGGTGTGAAGGTAGTGGACTTGACGCACCACCTAGATAACATTTTAGAGCTGGGGTGGAGTCTGCTATCTTGATACATTTTGGTACCAATGACAAAGGAAACTGTGGGATTGAGGTTCTATAGTCTGAATTTAGGCTTTTAGGTAGCAAGTTGAAATCCAGAACTTCCAGGGTGGCATTCTCCGAAATTCTTCCTGTTCCACCCGCAGGATCCAAAAGGCAGTCAGAGCTCCAGAATCTCCATTCATGGATGAGACGATGATGCAAAGAAGAGGGTTTTAGATTTGTTTGGAACTGGGTAACATTCTGGGGAAGGAAGTGGCTTTTCTGAAGGGATGGACTCCACCTTAACCGGGATGGAACCAGACTGCTGGCATTAACTTTTAAAAAGGAGATAGAGCAGCTTTTAAACTAAATAATAGGGGAAAGCCGACATAAGAACATAAGAACATAAGATATGCCATACTGGGTCAGACCAAGGTCCATCAAGTCCAGTATCCTGTTTCCAACAGTGGCCATTCTAGGTCAAACGTACCTAGCAGTATCCCCAAAAGACACAGGTTCCACAATGCTTGTATTGGGTCAAGCATTGATATTCTGGGTCCCTTTTTAATAATGGTTTATGGACCTTTCCTCCAGGAACTTGTCCAAACCTTTTTTAAACCCAGCTACACTAACAGCTCTTATTACATCCTCCGGTAACAAATTCCAGAGTTTGATTACACATTGAGTGAAAAAATATTTTCTCTTATTAGTCTTAAATAGTTTACCCTGTAGCTTCATTGCATGCCCCCTAGTCTTTCTATATTCTGATAACGTAAACAATCAATCTACGTTTACCCGTTCCACTCCGTTCATTAATTTATAGACCTCTATCATATCTCCCCTCAGCTGTCTCTTTTCCAGGTTGAAGAGCCCTAACCTTTGTAGCCTCTCTTCATAGGAGTAGCCTTCCATCCCCTTTACCATTTTGGTGGCTCTTCTCTGTACCTTTTCTAATAACGCTATATCCTTTTTAAGATACGGAGACCAGAATTGCACACAATATTCAAAGTGTGGTCGTACCATGGAACGATACAGAGGCATTATAATATCTTTTGTTTTATTTTCCATTCCTTTCCTTATGATACCTAGCATTCTATTTGCTCTCTTGGCCGCCGCTGCACACTGGGCGGGAGGGTTTAACATGTTATCCACGATGACTCCTAAATCTTTTTCCTGGGTGGTGGTTCCCAATGTGGAATCTTGCATCGTGTAACCATAGTGTGGGTTGTTCTTTCCTAGGTGCATAACTTTGCACTTGTCCACATTAAATTTCATCTGCCATTTGGATGCCCAGTATTCCAATTTATCCAGATCCTCCTGCAGTTTTCCACAGTCCTCTTGGGTTTTAACAACTCATGAAGGACCTTGTCAAAGACTTTCTGAAAGTCCACATACACTATATCAACCAACTCACTTTTGTCTACCTGTTTATTCTCACCTTCAAAAAAACATAACAGATTAGTAAATCAAGACCTTCCTTGGCTAAAGCCATGTTAGCTGTCTCTCATTAAGCACGACTATCTAAATGTTCAGTAATTTTGTTCTTTATGATGGTTTCCACCATTTTTCCTGGAAGTGACGTCAGGCTCACCGGTCTGTAGCTTCCCGGATCACCTCTGGTATCCTTTTTAAAAATTGGTGTTACATAGGCCATCCTCCAGTCTTCAGGTATTACAGATGATTTTAATGATAGTTCACAGATTACTAATAGTAGGTCTGCAATCTCATATTTCAGTTCTTTCAACACCCTTGGATATATGCCATCCAGTCCAGGTGATTTGCTACTCTTCAGTTTATCAAATAGTTGTAATACATTTTCCCAGTGTATCGATATTTCTTTCAATTCTTCCGCAGCATCTCCTTTAAATATCATGTCATAGGTAACATTCCTACATCTTCCTCAGTAAAGACCGAAACACAGAATTCATTTAGTCTCTCTGCTATGGCTTGTCCCCTCTTAGTGCCCCTTTTACCACTCTGTCATCTAATGGTCCAACTGACTCTCTCACAGGTCTTTTGCTATGTATGTACTTGAAAAAGTCTTTATTATGTGTTTCTGCTTAAACAGCAAGCTTCTTCTCAAATTCTCTCTTTGCCTGCCTTATCAATGCCTTGCATCTAACTTGGTCAGTGCTTATTTATTTAGTTGTTATTTTTATACTGCTTCTTCCCAAGATCAGGGGTGGTGTACAATGAACAACATTTTTACAGAGAACACAATTTAACATAACATGGTTGTAACAGTTGCAACTATGTACAAGATAGGATGGGCACGTTAAAGGTCACCAACTTACAGAACTATGTACAGTACAGAAGGTAATCCTATTTACAGTTGGCACAGTGAAGAGTGTCATTGTTAGGGTTGTGTTTGTGTTGTTTTATGGGATGAACCAGTGTCTTCCATATGATCTCCAAAATGCTGGGTGAACAGAAAGATTTTTTGTTCTTTTCTGAACAGTTTTATGTCTTTAGTTGCTCGTAGAAAGGCTGGGAGGTCATTCCATAACCTGGGTGCAGCTAGCGAGAAAGCTCGGTTGCTTGTAACTTGTTTGGTTTTGCAGTAGGTGGGAGGGAACTCCAGTTTGTTCTGGGTGTATAGCTTTGTTGATCTGGTGTTAATGAATTTAGTTATTAGTGTTGTCATTACTGTTTTATATTGGATTCTGCTGTTTATTGGTAACCAGTGAAGGGTGTATAGTAAGGGTGTTATATGGTCAGAGAGACGGGCTTTGCAAACAGTTCTTGTGGTTACATTTGGAGCTGTTTGGAGTTGTTTGAGGTATTTTTTTGGGATACTGTTTAGGAGGCTGTTGCAAAAGTCAAAATGAGAGGTGATCTGTGCATGAACTACTGATCTGAAATCCATAGTGTCTAAAAGGGGCCTGAGATGTATTGTTCTTAGTTTGAAGGAGACAGATTTGTTGTTTCCAGTTTTTGTCATTTGGCTCCTTTTTCCATTTTCTGAAAGATGCTTTTTTGGCAACAACAGCCCCTCTGACCTCAATTTTAAACCATGCTGACAGTTTTTTGGACTTCCTTCCACTTTTCTTAAAGTGTGGAATGTAGCTGGTCTGGGCTTCCAAGATAGTATTTTTAACAGCTTTATTTTCATTTCCGACACAAAAAAAACACATAAACATTAACACCAAAGTAAATTAACAAAACTATCCCCCATCCTCCCCCCCCCCGCCCACCCCTCCAGGATCCGCACATGCACTGAAAAGGCATTATACAACTGTTATACCAAAAATAATTAGGTCATCTCATACATAGACACAGATATCTCGTTTAATCTAGTTGCTCAATCACATTTAGCAATGTTCGCAAAGTCGTTTAACATTGCCCATATGAGACTGCTGCCGCTTGTCTGGGGCCTGGCCTTCCGGGACATTTGCTCATACTTGTTGTACAAACATACATGATTCCACCATTCCTGCATACTGAGATTAGCTGTGTACTCCCAGTTGCACACAATTAAGCATATTGCTATCCCCAACATAAAATCCAGCAAAAAACATCCCTCTTTACGTAAAGATGGGAGCCTAGCCGCAGATCTAAGACCAATGACCCACCAGGTAAGGGGCTCCTGGAACTTAAGGATTGTCTGTATTTGCGCCCAGACCTGCATTCAAAAAGCTTGTATCCCCGGACATTCATAGACTATATGGGCCAAATTACCTTTCTGACTATTACACGTCCAGCAAAGGGCACTAGCATTCTTATCCCATTTTGCCACTTTAACAGGTGTATAAAAGCATTGATGCACAAAAAAGAAAAGGGTCTGAGTGACCGAGGCCGATTTTGAGACTCTTACTTGCTTGCAACAAAACGTCTGCCACTGCTGCTCAGATAAAGTGACCCCCGTGTCTCGTTCCCACTCATTCAGAATTCCCCGTATCTGC
Organism: Ichthyophis bannanicus; assembly: GCA_033557465.1. Lineage (NCBI taxonomy): Eukaryota > Metazoa > Chordata > Amphibia > Gymnophiona > Ichthyophiidae > Ichthyophis > Ichthyophis bannanicus. The sequence continues at coordinate 999,630,309 of CM066034.1, forward strand.
GGGTAACAGTTCTGACCTAGCCGCTTATAAAAGAGCGAAGCTACCCCCTTTGCTTGCGCTATCTCCTGAGCGACCTCTACCACCCCACCCTCTCCTACCCCTTTCTTTGGGTCAACTTTGGAGCTTTCTATACAATGCTGGAGCTGTAGCCATTGAAAATATAATTTAGGTGGAAGGTCGAATTCCTGCTGCAGCTCACTAAATTCTTTCCATCTATTGTCTTTAATTAACTGATGAACAGTCCATATACCCCTTGAGTACCATTGGCTCCAGGTAATAGGTTTCTTCTGGATTTTGAAATGAGGGTTGGGCCACAAAAGCAACCTGGCTAGAAGACACAAGTCTGGACCACAGGCTTGGATAAGAACCCCAAAAGCCCGAAGTGTATCAGTGATCATGCTAGGATATTGTGCACACTGCCAAAGCTGCATACCAGGAAGGGACCTTAATGGTATCGGGGCTAACGATTTCTCCTCAACGTCCAGCCAAACAGGTCTAACATTGAGTCGGCAGTCTAACTATCTTGCCCCCTGCTTTAAGAGAAAAGCTCTATGATAGGATTGGAAATCAGGGAACCGAACACCACCCTCCTTGCGACTACGCTTAAGCTTCCACCGCGCAATTCTCGGGGTTTTATTTTGCCACAAGAACTGACTCAATATCTGTTCAACCTGTAGATATGTTCACGGCGGCATTAGGCAAGGTATCATCTCTAAGATGTAGTTAATCTTAGGGACTATCATCATTTTAATAGTCTCCAGCCGCCCCCACCAAGACAACACAAAGGGGACCACTTGATGGACATATCTCGGGCAATTGAGATTATCGCTTCTGCGTTAAAACGGATGGTTTCGTGGAGGGGGTAACGATAATGGACACCCAAATATTTAACCATATTAGATTCCCACACAAACGGGAAATCAGTCATATCCTTCTTAAACAGCCATTGATTTAACAGAAAGGCGACAGATTTCGTCCAATTGATTTTATATCCCGAGAGTGACGAATCTATCTGCTCTAATACTTTAGGGACTGAGTCTGGGGAAACAAACAAAAGGAGATCGTCTGCATATGCTGACAGCTTAACCTCTACTCCAGCTATCGAAGCTCCTTGAATCTCTGGGCATTGCTGAAGGATAAGGGTTAGCAGCTCTAATGCAAAATTAAATAGCATAGGAGATAAAGGGCAGCCCTGGCGTGTACCCCGATTTAGTTTAACTGGCTGAGATTTTATACCATTTACACAAATACTTGCAGTAGGCTGGACGTACATAACCTCAAGAAAGCGGAGAAAACTAGCCCCAAGGCCAAACCACTTTAGAACAGAAAACAAAAAAGGCCATTCCAGCCGATCAAAAGCCTTTTCAGCGTCTAAAGAAAGGCCCACTAGCGGCTGTGCATTATTTTCAGTGCCCGCTAAAATGTGACATAAATGTCACGCGTTGTCAGCAGTAGACCTCCCTTCGACGAAACCACATTGATCAGGATGGATCAGTGAGGACATTTTCCCTGACAGTCGAGTAGACAAAACAGCCGCATAAATCTTGTAGCCTGCGTTTAACAGGGATATAGGCCTATAACACAGGTACACTACCAAAAAACTGCCTCCAGTTTTGCAACTGATTCCTATAGATTTTGGGGTGCTGAATCCAGGAAAAATAGCCAAAATGTTCCATCACGTCACGTTTTCTTGCAAAATTAGATTTCTTACCCATATAAGGAATGTTCACATAATTTCTATTTAGCCGACTGCAGTTTATTTTCTTGGCCCAAAATATAGGTTGTAATGGTTAACTAACTAGAAACACTCCCTCATGATATTTTAGAGTGTTTTGTATTCATTTTATACATTAACAGGACAATTGGGAGGCGGGGGGCTAAATCCAGTACTCGCGCTGGCGCATGTTCTTTCCTGTTCGCCTCGCCTCGTTCGCTCGCTCAAACACGGTGGTTGCGACATGAACGTTCCTGTCAAATTTCAGTTTCTTGCAAGTTCATTATTACCTTTTGTTTGCTCAGTCGTAATCCAGCTTTATTCCGAAGTGGTTCACTACAGTTGTAGTTTGCAGTGCTGTGTATTTGTGATGGCTCACAGAGCCAGAGGTTGCGTCAACTCTCCGGACAGTTTTTGTTTTATTTGTGGGGAATATACCGTGAAAAAGTGGCAGAGGAACATTTCTGCATTTATTAAAAAAGTATATTTCGCCTATTTCGGTTTGAAGTTAGGCGATCAAGACAAACCGTGGGCTCCTCACAAAGTGTGCAAGACATGTGAGGAAGATCTACGCTTATGGATGAAAGGTAAAAAACAAGCATTTCGTTTCGGAATACCTATGATGTGGCGTGAACAAAGAGACAACAGCAGTGACTGCTATTTTTGCTCTTGCATTGTGAAGGGATACAACTTAAAAAATAAGAACGTAATAAGTTACCCCAACCTTCCCTCAGCAATTAGGCCTATGCCTCATAGCAACGAAGTACCTGTGCCTGAACCACCAACATCTTTGGATCATATTTGTGTGGACGGTTCTGATCATGATGAGACTCATCAGATGGCTTTTCCCGATGAGTCCAGTACTTCCGAGTTTGAAACTGAACCAGATCCGAAACCTGAACTTTTCTCTCAAGCTGAATTGAATGATTTAGTCCGGGATTTAGGACTCCCAAAAGATGCTGCCCAACTGCTAGGTTCTCGGCTTAAACAGAAAAATCTATTGTCACCAGGAACAACTTTTTATTGGTACCGCAACCGTGAGACACAATTTTTGAAGTATTTCAGCAAAGAGGAAGATTTGGTATTTTGCAACGATATATACGGAGTGATGGAAAAGTTTAAACTCAAGTATGATCCTGCTGAATGGCGGCTGTTCATTGATTCGTCAAAAGACAGCATAAAAGGTGTTCTTCTTCATAATGGCAACACATTCGCTTCAGTTCCTATTGCTCACTCTGTTATTCTCCAAGAAAAATACGAGAATTTGGCCCTGATTCTTCAGAAGATTCGTTATGATGAGCATAAGTGGATGATTTGTGGAGACTTTAAAATTCTATCCATGCTATTAGGGCAGCAATCCGGTTTCACCAAATATCCCTGCTTCCTTTGCTTGTGGGATAGCCGGTCCCGCGACCTACACTGGGGGAAAAAAGACTGGCCAATTCAGGAGTATTTGAGACCCGGTGAGAAAAATGTTCTTCATGAGAGCTTGGTACCTCGTGATAAAATTCTATTACCACCTCTCCACATTAAGTTGGGTCTCATTAAGCAATTCATCAAGTCCCTTCCAAAAGATGGTGAGTGCTTTCGGTACCTTTGCTCAAAGTTCCCCCGACTTTCTGAAGCAAAGCTAAAGGAAGGAGTGTTTGTTGGCCCTGATATAAGGAAACTCATTTCAGATGGAGCATTCGCTGAAACGATGTCTGAGAAGGAAAAAGAAGCCTGGGATTCCTTCAAGGATATTGTTCTCAAATTCTTGGGGAACAGGCGGGATGAGAACTATAAGGATATTGTTGCCAGGATGCTCAATGCCTTCAAAGAACAAGGCTGTAACATGAGCCTGAAAGTCCATTTCTTGCACTCCCATGTGAACTACTTTCCCGAAAACTTGGGGGCGTACAGTGAAGAACAAGGTGAAAGGTTTCACCAGGACATCAAGGACGCAGAAAGAAGGTACCAAGGAAGATGGAACACCACTATGATGGCTGATTTCTGCTGGTTGCTTCTGCGGGAAACCCCAGATGAAAAATACGCCAACAGCGCACCAAGAGAAGCATTCGGGGGAAGAAGAAACGGGCCCACCAGGAGATTGATTGACCCAAGAATGACTTTAAAATCTAAACTGTGTTGACAAATATCGTGTTTTTACTAAACTTTGAAATAAAAATTTGCTAGTTATTACCACAGTGTCGGATCTCATTTATTAGAATTTTATTTTCACACCATCGGGTGTTTGTCTTCATGTATTGCAATGGTGCGGTTTGCGTTTTCTATTCTTACATACATACCTGTACAACATTTTTTGCACATTTCTTTGCTTTGCTTTGTGTCTAACCTCGCTCTTATATGCTCAATGTTTGTGCACATGTATGTGGCTGTTTTAAGGGCAGACAATTTTGCTACCATCACAGTGTGTTTTGTTGACATTACTCTATTCTTATGTGCTGCCTTGTTACAATTTTCTTTATTCTTATTTGAATAACTACTAAACAATTAGTATAAAGAATTCATCCAAGAAACTTTTATCTCGATTGCACTCAATCTGAAACGTTCACTTCAAACTGCTAACCCAATGTAGCAAAAAATCTGTACGTGATGGAGCAAATTGGTTACCAGATTTGGATTCAGCACACCAAAAAACGTAAAAATCAATCGAAACATTAGAGGCAGTTTAAAAAAAAATTTTTTTAGTGTACCTGTGTAATTTGCCACCAACTGCGGATCTCTACCAGCTTTTTCAAAAACTACCACATTCTCCGCTGTGAATGCGCCTACATGCGGTGCTGCCTCTACAAGCATCATGAAATATTGACATAAATATGGGGCCAGCTCATTTGCAAATGTTTTAAAGAATTCAGCTGGAAGGCCATCGGGGCCCGCTGCTTTGCCAGTGGCCAGCGAGGCTATCACCTGCTTGATCTCATCCCCCGCGAAGGGCCTATCCAGCTCCGCCCTCACCTCTTCGCTCAGAACCGGTCTTTGAATACCAGAAACCAACTGTTCAAAATTGATTTGTGAAAACTCCCGCTCAGCCTCATATAGCTGCGTATAAAACGCTCTAAAAATTTCAGCAATCTCCGTATCCCGTACCACGACAGCCTGCCCTTGCGGGTCTCGAAGGGCCGCTACCCTTTTAGCCTCCCTCCTGCCTTTCAATGCAGTGGCCAACAACCTACTAGCCTTATTTCCTTCCCGGTTATAGACCCCCTGTTGCACCTTGATGCTTTGAGAGGCTTCAGTGGTCAGAATTGCATTAAATTGAAACCGGAGCCGCTGAAGCCTCAACAAGATACACAGGTCTGCGCGCTGCCTTAGCACCCGTTCCCCAGTTTTGATTTGTTGCTCCAGGGCAGTCAGCAGTTTATTTATTTTATTTTATTTAGTATACATTTGTATACCGCTACTTCCAGCGATCAGCAGCGGTTTGATTACAGATTGGAAATTGTCAAATCATGACAGGAAATTTTTGAGGTATAAACACATTGATTAGACAGGAAAGCACAGCACAAAGAGAACTATTTTACAGGGAACATGGGCTATGGAGGGTTAAGTGGCTTGCCCAAGACCACAAGGAGCACCTGTGGGACTAGAAACCCCAGTCCTTCCGGCCCAAGGTTGCTGTCCTCTAGTGGGATTTGAACCCCCGACCTTCCAGCCTGAAGTACCTTGCCCCAACCACTAGGCCACTCCTCCACTCCACTCAGTTGTTTACGCTGCCTCACCAATTGAATACTGAAACTGGTTATAACCGCTCTAATTGCGGCTTTAAATTCCTCCCACCAAGCCCAACCAGAGGTGGCCTGTGGAGAATTAAATTGAAAATATTCACCAATAGCAGCTTTAATTTCAATACGGAATTCCGGAAGGTCAAGTAAAGCTCTATCAAAAAACCATTCAGTAGGCTTTGCACCAACCTGATCATTCCTTAACACCAATGAGATGGCCGCATGATCAAACACATGTGTTGGGTGTATCTGTGCCGCCTCGATGTTTGGAATCAGCTCCTTAGAGACTAAAAAAAAATCTATTTTCGACTGTGACGAATGTGGGGGCGAGAAAAAGGTAAACTCCAACTCAGAGGGATGATACAGCCTCCATATGTCAACCAGTGCCATATCTTTTTTTTTAAATTATTTATTTATGGATAATTTTACAAAATGATACAGTAAAATTAATAACAAAGGAAAATGAAATATGTCAAAAGTAATAAATAAAGAAGAATTCTTAATACAAAGTTACCACCCACATCATTGGGGAGACATGTCTAGAAATTCAATAAGAAAATATAACACTAAAGATAAACAAGGCTAAACAGAGCCCCAAAAGAATCTGTAGCCAACATATACAGCCGGGTGAAAACCCTCCCCCACAGAGCTCACACGCTACCCTTGAGTTTCTCCCGTTCCAAAATCCAGTGCCATATCTTTAATCAAGGAGGCAAGCAAGAGATGTCCTTTAGACGGTTTGGATGTCCGTGGTGGCTGTCGATCAACCAATGGATCTATTGTTTGATTGAAATCACCCCCAACGATCACTGGTATTCCTGCACCCAGATGTATTTCTTTTGCAAGTGCAGTGAAAAATTCAGGGCTATCTGCGTTGGGGGCATATAAGCATATGACAACCATCTCAAGTCCACCCACCTTTAGCAAGGCCCTAGCCCATCTTCCTTCAATATCAGATCCAGTGTGCACAATACTTGCATTCAATGATTTTTTCACCAATATAGCTACCCCCATTTCTTTTCTTGGTTGCTGCAGAATATGCAGCAACCACTTAGGGCTTCATACTAAGCTTTAAGGACTCCCGCTGATTTAGATGCGTTTCTTGCAATAGCAAAATATCAGCTTTCTCATGCCGTGCATACTCTATAAATTTTTTCCTCTTAACCGGACTGTTTATCCCTTTTACATTTAAGGACAAAACCTTACACAGGGCCATTTAATTTGGTCAATTGCTCTATGCTCCAAAAGTCAGTTCTATTAACCCAATTTAACTGACAATGAACAGTACAACCTGTGAGAGACCCATTATCCCAACCTATAACACATTGAAACCTTATTCTATATAGACCTAGCCTTCTCTCAATGCGCTTGCCCTAGAGGAGACGCTTTACCCCAAAATCTACTGGTGAGCTCGACCCAACAGGGCAGGCTAGAAAGATCCGTCCCATTTAACCATACAATGCCTGCACCACAGCTACATGTGCCACGGGTTACCCGCCCCTGTGTAGCCCCCTTTCTCCATACCAACATACTAATAACAGGACATACTGCTACATTGAATTTCTATCGCTAAGACACACTGCTTTACTGCAAATTACATTTCAATAACACTAGTACTCAGCGCATAGTAAGATGTAAGTATTCCTCTATAAATAGAGTTCTCCGCTAGCAATCCATCTCCAGCTGATATATCATCGCCAATCCATGTCTTTCACCGCATCTGCGCCGCTTCCTGTTCTTCTAAGTATGCCAGAAGAGTGTCAGGATCATCAAATGATCTGGTCTGATTATGCAGTGTCACTCGCATTTTGGCCAGGTATAATAGACCATAGCGCGCCTGTAGTTGTTGAAGGCGCGGTCTGAGCACAAGAAATTGCTTCCTTCGATCGACAGTGATCTTAGCCAGATCAGGATAGAAAGATGCTTTATGACCCTCAAACTCCAGGGGCGCCCACACCCGTGCCGCTTCCATAATCTGCACAACATGCTGGTATCGGAGACTCCGGAAAATAATAGGTCTCGGCATCCTGCCTTGTGGTATGGAGTGTGAGGGAACCCGATGGGCGCGGTGCAGTTCAAAATCTTTCTCAAAGGTGAGCTTGAGCATCACGGGGATCAGTTTCCCCAAAAAAGTAATCATGTCCTTGCCCTCCGCGCCCTCCGGTACTCCAAGTAGCCTTACATTATTCCGACGGGCGTGGTTATTACCGTCTTCTATATCTCGCTGTAACGCCCAAAGTTGCTTCTCCAGCTTATCTACTTTATCCAAGCAAGCACCATGTACTGTCAGGATTTCCTCGACTTTTTCTTGACGGAGAGAAATCCCTTTGATTTTACTCTGTAGTGCAGTAATTTCTTCATGCACTATGATCAAGGAGTCTCCATTGGCTTTAACTAACTTCTTCACACCACGAATCTCCGCAAGGAGCTCCTGGAATGCCTCGGGCCCTTCACGTGCGGCCCTCATTTTCTGCGGAGAGAGGGGTTCTGTTTTTGACCGTTTCCCGCTGCTATTCAACACGCCTGTGTAATCCAGCCGAACAGGTTTAGGTCCCGCCATCTCCCGGGCTTACCGTGGCTCACCCCGATAATCTAAATCCGTGGTGCACAATTATATCTATCAGGATTCTTGACGGATCTCTGCTGAGCCTCCGCACTATGCGACCGTCCTGTTCAGCATCAGGCTCCGCCCCCCCAAGATAGTATTTTTAAACAACACCCAAGCTTGATGTAAATCTTTAACCTTTACAACAGCTCCTTTTAGTTTTTTTTTCTTAACTGTTTTCCTCATTTTATCATAGTCTCACTTTAGAGAGTTAAAAGGTAGTACTGTGGATTTCCTTACCATCCTTCCTTCATTTATTAAATCAAACGCGATCATGTTATGATCACTATTGCCAAGTGGCCCCAACACCCTTATCTCTTATACCAAATCCTTTGTTCCACTAATATCTAGGTCCAGAATAGCTTCCCCTCTTGTCACTTCATGAACCAGCTGCTTCAAGAAGCAGACATTTATTTCATCTAGAAACTTTATCTTCCTAGCATGTCCTGCAGTGACATTGACCCAGTTGATACTGGGGTAATAAAATCACCCATTATTACTGTGTTGTAACTTTTGCTAGCTTCCCTGATTGCTCTTAGCATTTAATCATCCATCTGTTCATTCTGGTCAGGCGGTCGGTAGTACACCCCCACTGCCATCGCCTTCCCCTTTTTACATGGGATTTCAATCCATAGAGATTCTACAGTATATTTTGTTTCACGCAAAATTTTAATCCCATGTGACTCATTGCCCTCTCTAACATAGAGCACAACCCCTCCACCAATTTGATCTTCTCTATCATTACGATATAGTTTGTACCCAGGTATCACAGTGTCCCACTGGTTGTTGTCCTTTCACCATATCTCTGAGATACCAATCATATCTAAGCTCTCATTTAGTGCTATATATTCTAACTCTCCCATCTTATTTTTTAGGCTTCAAGCATTTGCATACAAGCATTTTAGATGCTGTACTTTATTCATATTAATCTGGCTATTGGTAGGCAGGGGTAATTTGGAATCTTTAAGCTCTGTCTGTTCTGTACTCAAGGGCAGTGTTGAAAGATTCCAACTTACCCCTATCAACTAATAAGCACATTAAGATGAATAAAATACAACATCTAAAAGGGTGTTGGGGCCACTTGACAATAGTGATCATGTATTTATTTATTTATTTAACAAGTTTTATATACTGCTTTATCATTTCAATCAAAGTGGTTTCTATTGAAACTTAAACTTGGTAATGTACATTAAACTGGGACATTGATAACTTGGATTTTTCTGAGGCAATGGAGGGTTAAGTGACTTGCCCAAGGCCACAAGGAATGCTAGTGGGAATCAAACCCTGGTTTCTGGGTTCCCATGCCAGTGCTTTTAACCATTAGGCTACTCCTCCACTCCTGTTGTTTTTTGTTAAGTGCCGTCGAGTCGGAGTCGACTCATGGTGACCCTCTGGATAGCTATCCTAAATTGTGTTCGGTCTTCAGTCAGGTGGTTCATTGTTGACAGACTGGTACCCGTAGCTGCTGTTATTGAATCGATTCATCTCATTGCTGGCCTTCCTCTTTTGCATTGACCTTCTATCTTGCCAAGCATGATGTCTTTCTCTAATGATCTCTCTTTCCGCATGATGTGTCCAAAGTATGAAAGTCGAATTCTTGTCATCTGCGCTTCTAAAGAAAGCTTAGGTTTGATCTCCTCTAGAACTGACTGGTTTGTTCTTCGGGCAGTCTATGGTATACACAATATTCGCTGCCAGCACCATAATTCAAAGGCATCAATTTTCTTCCTGTCTATCTTTTTCACTGTCCAGCTTTCACATCCATATGATGTTATTGAAAATACCATGGCTTGAACAAGTCGAATCTTTGTATGGAGAGAGACATCTCTGCTCTTGAGAATCTTATCTAGGTCTTTCATAGCCATTCTGCCAAGAGCAATGTGTCGTCTGATTTCTTGACTGCTTGTTGCTTCTTTATTGATAGTTGATCCAAGTAGGTTAAAGTTGTTCACAATTTCAATTTCTTCTCCTTCAACGATGAACCTGTTGATTATGCCAGTTGTCATGATCTTTGTCTTCTTTACATTAAGGTGCAGGCCCATTTTGAGACTATGTTCTTTGATTGTGAGAAGCAAATGTTTCAGATCATCTTCACTTTCAGCCAGTAATGTGGTATCATCAGCATAGCGAAGGTTGTTGATGAGTCTTCCACCAATCTTCACACCTCTGTTGTCTTCATACAATCCTGCTTCTCTGATGATTTGTTCTGCATATAAATTAAACAGGTAGGGGGAAAGTATGCAGCCTTGTCTTACACCTTTGCTTATTTTAAACCATTCTGTTTCTCCTTGTTCCGTTCGAACTGTTGCTTCTTAAACAATGTACAGATTGTGCAAGAGTACGATCAGGTGTTGTGGTATACCCATGCTTCTTAATGTGGCCCAGAGTTTCTCATAGTTTACATAGTCAAAAGCCTTGCTATAGTCGATAAAGCACAAATAGATATCCTTTTGGTATTCTTTAGTCTTTTCAAGGATCCATCTCACATCCGCAATGATGTCTCTCGTTCTTTGCCCTTTCCTGAACCCTGCTTGCACTTCAGGTAGTTCTTGTTTCAGGTATGGAGGTATGGTTGTAGTCTTTTTGAATAATATTCAGTAGAATCTTGCTGGCATGTGGGATCAGAGCAATTGTGCAATAATTTCCACACTCATTTGGATCACCTTTCTTTAGTATTGGTATAAACACAGATCTTTTCCAGTCAGTTGGCCATGATGTTGTCTTCCATATTGTAAGTACGGTAACAGCTGCATCAGATTCCTGTAATATTTCTATGGGAATGCTATCAATGCCTGGTGCTTTGTTCTTTGATAAGGCTTTCAATGCTGCTTCAACTTCTTCTTTCATCACCAATGGTTCTCGATCATAAGGTACAGGTTGAAATGGCTGTTGGTCCACTTGATCTTTATCATATAAAAACTCTGTATATTCCTTCCATCTTTTCTTGATCTTCTCAGCATCATTCAACATAGAACCGTGAGCATCTTGTAACATTCCAATTCGAGGCTGGAACTTTTTCTTTAACTCTCGTAGCTTTAGGAAAAACGATCTTGTTCTTCCTGTAATAGTTTCTGCTTCTATTTCCTTGCATGCGTCATTGTAGTACTTTTCCTTGTCCTGTCCTGCTGCACGCTGGAAATCTCTGTTGAGTTCTGTGACTGTCTTTCTTTCTCCTCTGGCTTTAGCTCCTCTGCGTTTCTGGGAAATTTTCAGAGTTTCTTGCGTCATCCATTTTGGTCGTTTTTTTTCTTTTTCACCTTTTGTAGAGACTTCTCGCTTTCTTCAAACACAACCTTCCTGATGTCATTCCATAACTCTTCTGGAGCTCTATCATTTGTATCTAAAGCAGCAAACTGATTTTGCAGGCAGTCTTTAAATTCCAGTGGTATATTCTCAAGGTCATATTTTGCTGCATTCATGAGTGGTTTGCTCTTTTTCAACTTTAGCTTGAGTTTGCATACTAGTAGTTGATGATCTGTACCACAGTCAGTTCCAGGTTTTGTCTTTGTTGATGTTATAGAGCTTTTCAATCCTAATTTTGAAGCTTAAAATGTAGGGCCCTAAATTTAGACCTGCCATTAATTTGCCTAGATTTATGAGCCATATTTATGTGCCTAGTGCTGAAAATCAGTGCTAAGCTCTGAACATTTTTCCCTTCCCTAAATCCTCCCCTATTGCACCCACTTTTTCTGCTCCTAATTTTAGGATTTCAGTGAAATCTTAAAAAAAACTTACATAAGAACATAAGATATGCCATACTGGGTCAGACCAAGGTCCATCAAGCCCAGTATCCTGTTTCCAACAATGGCCAATCTAGGTCATATGTACCTAGCAGTTTCCCCAAAAGACACAGGTTCCGCAATGCTTGTACTGCATAAAGCATTGATATCCTTGTCTCTTCTTAATAATGGTTTATGGACCTTTCCACCAGGAACTTGTCCAAACCTTTTTTAAACCCAGCTACACTAGCAGCCTTTACTACATCCTCCGGTAACAAATTCCAGAGCTTGATTACACGTTGAGTGAAGAAATATTTTCTTTTATTAGTCTTAAATAGTTTACCCTGTAGCTTCATTGCATGTCCCCTAGTCTTTCTATGTTTTGATAACATAAGCAATCGATCTACGTTTACCTGTTCCACTCCGTTCATTAATTTATAGACTTCTATCATATCTCCCCTCACCTCTTTTCCAGGTTAAAGAGCCCTAATCTTTTTAGCCTTTCTTCATAGGAGTATCCTTCCATCCCCTTTACCATTTTGGTGGCTCTTCTCGGAACCTTTTCTAATAACGCTATATCCTTTTTAAGATACGGTGACCAGAATTGCACACAATATTCAAGGTGCGGTCTCACCATGGAACGATATAGAGGCATTATAATATCTTTTGTTTTATTTTCCATTCCTTTCCTTATGATACCTAGCATTCTATTTGCTCTCTTGGCTGCCGCTGCACACTGGGCGGAGGGTTTTAACATGTTATCCACAATGACGCCTAAATCTTTTTCCTAGGTGGTGGTTCCTAATGTGGAACCTTGCATTGTGTAACCATAGTTTGGGTTGTTCTTCCCTAGGTGCATATCTTTGCACGTGTCCACATTAAATTTCATCTGCCATTTTGATGGCCAGTCTTCCAATTTATCAAGATCCTCTTGCAATTTTCCACAATGCTCTTGGGTTTTAACAACTTTAAATAGTTTTGTGTCATCTGCAAATTTGATAACCTCACTTGTTATTCCACTTTCCAGGTCATTTATGAATATGTCAAAAAGCAGCGGAGCCAGCACAGATCCCTGGTGTACACCACTATTCACCTTTCTCCATTGGGAAAATTGGCCATTTAGCCCACTCAGGCACTCAGCCCTAGTAAATTTTCAAAGAAGCCAATTTGGGAGCCTAGCTCTCAGGCATAGCTCTCAAAGTTAAGAGCATAAATCCTTTGCATATTGGGCTCAATCCATATTTCAGAAACGTGCATTGACAGAGATTCTGTTACACCCCAGCAAATGTGTCCTGCAAACGATGAGTACATATCTCATGCCAGACTGTGGCAACTGGATGGAGGCCTAGCTCTTATTGTTAACTCCTCTGCTTTTGTGATTCAGGTTGTGATTGATGATATTTCTCCAAATGAATGTCCATAAGGCATATTTAGTGTATGTTTAATTTTCTGCCATTTTGTTAGTTTATTGTCCGCTTAATATTGTTGTTGTTAAGTGCCATCGAGTTGGTGCAGACTCATGGTAACCCTCTGGATAGTTGTCCTAAACTGCATTAGGACTTCATTCAAGTAATGAATTGTTTATCATCCATAGCTGCTGTTATTGTATCCATCCATCACACTGCTGGCATTCCTATTTTATGCTGATCTTCACCCTTGCCAAGCATGATGTCTAACTCTATGCATAATGTGTCCAAAGTAGAAAGGTTGAAGTCTTGTCATCTGAGCTTCTAAAGAAATTTTAGGCTTTACCTCCTCTAGTACAGACTGAATAGTTCTTCGGGCAGTCCATGGTATACACAATATTTTTCGCCAGCACCATAATTCAAAGGCCTTGATTTTCTTCCTGTCTTTCTTCTTCACTGTCCAACTTCCACATCCATATGATGTTATTGAAAATACTATGACTTTGACAACTCCAATCTGATACATTTCTGCACTTAAGAATCTTAACTAGGTCCTTCATAACTGTTCGGCCAGGAATTATTATGAATTTCTTGACTGCTTGTCATTTCTTTATTGATTATTGATCCAAGCAGGTTAACGTTAAGAAAATAAGAACATAAGATATGCCATACTGGGTCAAACCAAGGTCCATCAAGCCCAGTATCCTGTTTCCAACAGTGGCCAATCTAGGTCATAAGTACCTAGCAGTTTCCCCAAAAGACACAGGTTCCACAATGCTTGTATTGGATCAAGCAGTGATATCCAAGTCCCTTTTAATAATGGTTTATAGACCTTTCCTCCAGGAACTTGTCCAAACATTTTTTAAACCCAGCTGCACTAACAGCTTTTACTTCATTCTCAAGTAACAAATTCCAGAGTTTGATTACACGTTGAGTGAAAAAATATCTTCTCTTAGTCTTAAATAGGTTACCCTGTAGTTTTATTACATGTCGCCTAGTCTTTCTATATTCTGATGACGTAAGCAATCGATCTACGTTTACCCATTCCACTCCATTCATTAATTTATAGACGTCTATCATATTTCCCCTCAGCCGTCTCTTTTCCAGGTTGAAGAGCCTTAACCTTTTTAGCCTCTCTTCATAGGGGCTTCCTTCCATCCCCTTTACCATTTTGTTGGCTCTTCTCTATACCTTTTCTAATAACACTATATTCTTTTTAAGATACAGTGACCAAAATTGCACACAATATTCAAGATGCAGTCGCACCATGGAACGATACAGAGGCATTAAAATATCCTTTGTTTTATTCTCCATTGCATTCCTTATGATACCTAGCATTCTATTTGCACTCTTGGCTGCCTCTGCACACTGGGTGGAGGGTTTTAACATGTTATCCACGAAGATGCCTAAATCTTTTTCCTGAGTGGTTGTTCCTAATGTGGAACCTTGCATCGTGTAACCATAGTTTGGGTTGTTCTTTCCTAGGTGCATAACTTTGCACTTGTTCACATTAAATTTCATCTGCCATTTGGATGCCCAGGTTTCCAATTTACCAAGATCCTCTTGCAAGTTTCCACAATCCTCATGGGTTTTAACCACTTTTTTTTTTTTATTGCATATATTTAACTTTTATACAACCAAAAAACACCAAGACGTTCATTAATACAATGACAGGCTGACAGTAAAACATGACCATCCCACCCCCCCTCAAAAAGAAATAATATTAAATAAATGGAGAACAAAATAGAAAAATATTATTGATAATAATAATAATAAATTAGTAATAAGTAATAAAAACAACCCCGACCCCTACCCCCCCTAACGCCCAGCAAGTCTATCTGAAAAATCAAAACTACTTGCCAGCATCAATATAAAGTAATCGAACAATCAGAAATGAAAAGGGAAGCAGAAAGTTACAGGAATAAACAAAAACCAATACAGTACTAGTATTTGCTACACCATACTCACATACCTATCCAGAGCAGACCATCTCTCCCTCCTCAGAGCTTTCCCCTCAAGAGAAAGGAGTCTATCTTGGGCTTTCTCATATTTGCTGTAGAGACAAACTTGGGATCACCAATTTGCCCAGTTTAACTTTGTATAATCTTTCCAGGTTGACAAAATCATTTTTACGGCTATCATCAGCATAAAAGTTAATAAAAAGAAATGCTTCTTGTCCAACGAGGGGATCTCTGCTAACGATCTCAGGGTAATTATATTCCAAGTGAGGGGACCGGAAAAGAGAAGAATCCGCTGAATTCTAGTCCACACTGGCTCCCAAAAAAGCCGAAGGGCAGGGCAATCCAGGAACATATGTCGCACAGATCCCACGGACTCTTTGCAGGTCCAACAGGAGGGAGAACCCCCCTTGAGCCATTTGGCTGCTTTCACTGGGGTGATATATGCTCTGTGTGCGAAGAAAAACATTGATTGAGTGAGGGCTGCAGACCTCGAACTACGAATTGAGCATCCCCAGAGGCGACTCCACGTTTGTGGTAGTATAGGGGTCCCTAATTCTTCTTCCCAGACTTTCCTTAGGCCTAATAGTGGCTTGGAGTAATGGGTACGGATTAATGCATATAAACTTGACATTTCCTTCCTTCTACCTGCAGCTTCTTCCATAGCATTTTTCAACCCCCACTGTTGGTCTAATTCTCCAGAGCTCCGCTTTACCCCGGTAATACAGTGGGTGAGTTGCAACCATTGGAAGTAACAAGAAGACGGTAGACCGAATTCCCTTCGCAGATCGATGAAAGGCTTCCACGTTCCTCCTGATACCAGCTGCCCAACTGACCAGATTCCACACCTCTGCTAGCTCACCCAGGCAATTGTTTTCTTGTTAATTTTAAACAGGGGGTTACACCATATTGGCATGAGAAGTGAAGGCGGATTTCTTTGCTCTATGATAGATCCAAACCACTGAAATGCCTCTTGAGTGGCAAGAATAACTCGACCTCCCCTGAGGGACCCCGGGCCCTTCATCCCGATGAGCAGCGGCATTGGATAAGGTCTGGCCGTTCGTTCCTCAATCTCCAGCCATCTGGCCTTGTTTTCAGACGTATCCGCCGTGGACCAGGCACTGCCTTGTTTCAGTATGCTAGCCATATGATACCAGAAGAAGTCAGGGAGATGTACTCCCCCCTCTGTCTTGTTCGCCTTGAGCTTCTGGAGAGCTATCCGGGGGGGGGGGGGGTTTCCCTTCCCATAGAAAATGACTGATGATCCGATCTAGGGCTTTATAAAAGCTGCAAGGAAACAGGATAGGAACCATGGCCAGCTTGTAATTTATCCGTGGCATCAATACCATCTTAATGGATTCAAGTCGCCCCCACCAGGAGAGATGCAGGGGAGACCACTTTAAAGCAAAGGATCGTGCATCCATCAAAACTTGCTCTTTATTAACCTGGATCATTTTCTCTAAAGGAGCACCGTAATGTACTCCCAAGTATTTTACGGTGGAAGTTTCCCATTGAAACAGAAAATCAGCCAGCAAGTTCTTATGTGCAAGGTGGTTAAGCGGGAAGGCAACAGATTTCGTGCGATTAACTGTATACCCCGAGATCCGGGAGTAGTTGTCAATTACCTCCATCAGGGGTGCGAGTGAATCAGGGGATAAGAAGAGTAATAAATCATCCGCATACGCCGACAATTTGACTTGCAGATCCTTCACTGCTATGCCCTTGACCCCATCATGCTGTCGGAGGGCTAACAGCAATGGTTCCAACACAATATTAAACAGAAGGGGTGACATCGGGCAGCCCTGCCGCGTTCCTCTTCGTAGCTCAAAGGATGGGGAAAGATCGCCATTAACCATCACTCGTGCTGTAGGATTGACATAGAGTACACTTATCATTTTGATAAAATGTAACGGACATCCAAACCATTTCAGAGCTTGAAACAAGAAAGGCCACTCCACCTTGTCAAAGGCTTTTTCCGCGTCGACTGATAAACCAATATATGGCACATCAGTGTCACCAGCTACATCCAAAAGATTACAAAACACCCGGGCGTTATCCGCTGTAGATCTTCCTGAGATAAAGCCACATTGGTCTGGATGAATTAAGTGCTGCAGCACTTTATTTAAACGGTTAGCCAAGACCGTGGAGTATAACTTATAATCTGCATTGAGAAGCGAAATTGGTCTATAGTTGCCCATCTCCGTCGGGTCTCTGCCTGGTTTAGCTAGCACGATTATTGTTGCGCCAGCGAAGGCTCCAGTATTACTTGCCTGCAGCCGCAGTTTCCTGTAATATTCCAGCATAGGACACATGAGATCTTTGGCGAAAACCTGGTAAAATTCTATTGGGAGCCCATTCGGGCCAGCCGCCTTACCGCTTTTCATTCCCGAGAGGGCGATCCTCAGCTCATCCAACTCGATTTCCTTGTCTAGCTTGGAGGATTGCTCCTCATTCAGCCGAGGGTGATCGATTTGCTCCAGGAATTGCAATAGCTCCAACTCTGTGCAATTCATTTCCGAGTGATATAGCTGTTCATAAAATTTGTGAAACGCAGCCAGAATATCTGTATTTGCAGTCACTGCCCTGCCATTTTCCATCTTTAAGGTTGCTATATGAGATTTCTCATGCTGTGCCTTCCCGCGGGCCGCTAAAAGTTTCCCAGCTCTATTATTCTCGACATAATAGCGGGCTCTTTGCTGAAATATGTTCTGCTCCACTTCCTTATTCAATATCATATTGTACTGGAATCGTAACTTTTGTAGTTGCGTCAAGACTGTGAGATTAAATTTCTTCCGCAGCTCTTATTTTTTGATCTAAGTTATGCATTTCCTCTTTCGCTTGTTTGTGAGCAGCAATAGAGAAGCTAGTGATTTTTGCCCTGATCGACGTTTTAAAGGCCTCCCACCAGGCCCACAGGGGAGTATCCTCAATTAAATTAGTGGCAAAAAACTCTTTGATGGCCTGTTGCATACTCTGCTTAAACGCTTCGTCCGCTAGCAGCGAACGAGAGAAGGACCAAGCACGATTACTAGAGTTCCCTGCGGACAAGGCCATCTCTAGGGTTATCGCCGCATGATCCGATATATGTGAGCTTAATATCTCCGCTCTCTGGACTCCATGCAGCAAAGATTTAGACAACAGAAAAAAATCTATACGTGAGAATGAGCCATGGGGCTGAGAGAAAAATGTGAAATCTTTTTCTGTAGGATGGAAAGCCCTCCATGCGTCAATAAGCCCCAGATCCTCTGTCACACTTTCTAGGACCATCCGGGCTCTACTTTTCCTATCCACTCTTCCAGGTTTACAATCCAGAAGGGGGTCAAGTACCAAGTTAAAGTCGCCCCCTACTATAATTGGAAAGTCTGCATTTTCATGTAGGGCCACGGCTACATCATGAAAAAACTTGGGCTATCGGAATTTGGAGCATATAAATTAAACAGGGCAACTTGCAATCCACCCACCTTCAACATAGCAGTGGCCCAGCGACCTTCATGATCCGCCCTGGACGATAACACTTGAAAATTCAGTGCTTTGTTCACCATCGAGATTACCCTGCCTTTTTTCCCGAGAGCGGGAGAATGCGCGGCTAGTTGGTATTTCCCAGTAGCAACCTTCAACGCCTCTTGAGTTGACAGATGCGTCTCTTGCATCAACACTATGTCCATCTTCAATTTCTGACAGTAGGTTAGAATCTTTTTCCGCTTGGCCGGATGATTGATGCCCTTTACATTCAAAGAGATTATTTTAAGAGCACACATGAGGAGAGCCCAATTGAGATCCTGTAAGGAAAATGATGAGTCTGCTCTGGATGTGTCTAGACTGTAGATGCTGTAACAAGCATTGAACACTATAAGACTTGCAAGGCACCATTAAACCTCCACTGTAGGGGAATAAAAAAAAAAGGGTGAAACAGTACGAAAAACATGATTACCACAGCCCAACCCCTATAAACTACAGACCTCCCATCAAGCCCCTTTCAACTACACATACCAGTAGGGTGAAATCTTCATATATATAAATGCTTAAGATAAACTTCAAAAAGACTGAAGTCCTCTTCGTGACCAGAAACCCTGCATTTACCTCACCAACGTCCATCAAAGTGCGTGACGCAGAACTCCTTTGCAAGACTACAGTGAGATATCTAGGGGTTACGCTCGATCAACAACTCAATATGAAGACTCATATCAGCAACGTAGCGAAATCTGTCTATCATAAAATCCGGACCCTTCGTTATCTGCGTCAGCTGCTAGAACCGGACGACTTTCGATCAGTCTTTCAGGCCTTAATAATGCCTCACGTGGACTATGCCAATGCGATCCTACATGGCCTACCAAAGAGCACGATTAACCCCTTACAATTGGCAATGAACTCAGCTGCAAGAATCCTTTATGGAGCCTCCAAGAGATCCCACATCACTCCAATACTGAAACAGTTACATTGGTTGCCTATACAATCTAGGATCTCTTTCAGGATCCTAACTATGACTCACAAGGCGATCAATAACTACTCCGCATCTACTATCACTGACCTGATATCAATTACACCCCCTAATCGAGCAAGGAGATCAACAGCCTCCAACTCTCTTGTACTACCCAAGGCAATCACGAAATGCTCTCAAGTCACTGGTTCCAGAGCCTTCTCTTACTTTGCACCATCATGTTGGAACGCCCTACCATCAGGCATCAGAACCATCAGTGACCTCTCCCAGTTCAGGAAGGCACTGAAGCATCACCTGTTCCTGCAGCACTACGATGTTTCGGACACCCTCCCATACCAACCCACCTCCACACCCCAGGCCAACACATTAAACCCATGCACTCCACAGTCTTAATCCGTAGAACCGCAATCTCACTTTGCACCTCCTCTCACTAAGAAAATTTTACCTAGATTCATGTAGCTCTACATATAGCTGCATTTAGTTGCTTTGTACATAGTTCTCACGTTCTCTGTTTCACTGTTCATGAAACCTGTTTAATGTATACCAAGTTTATTGTCCTGTTCATTGTAAGCACAGATCAATTATTTGAGACGTGTAGTTTTTATGTTCATTGTAAACCGCACTGATGACGAATAGCGCGGTATAAAAGAAACTGTAAAATAAATAAATAATAAATATACCACATGTGTCTTAACAAATTACCTACTTACATCAAATATACTATGCATGTACAATATTATATGCAGCCTAACTTCCCCACCCCCCGACCGCCTTGTTACCATTACAGAAGCCGTCTTAGCCTTCCCCGCTCCCAGGAACAGCATAACACAAGCACAAAAGGTAAAATAGGAGAATATAGGAGAGAAAAAAAAAGGAAAGAAAGGGGGAGCAGGGCAATATTAACTCAAAAATCACACAGATCTCTACACTGAGAGCGTCTCTGACCAGTTCTGGGTCATACCCTTCTCCAGGGCTCCATCCAGCCTTTGCGGATGTTTCCACCTCCGGCTACATGGGCACACTTGCCCATAGGAGCAGAAAAAAGTAAAACCACAGCTTTAGGCCGCACCGCCAGTCATTGCATCTTCAATGCTTCGTGATCTTCAATAAATTGGGCTGCCGCCGCTGGATCATCGAATGCCTTCGTTTGGTTGTCTACTGTGATCTTGAATCGCGCAGGGTAGAAGAGGCCAAACCTCGCCTGAAGCTTTTGGAGGCGTGGACGAAGCTCCAAGAACTGTTTCCTCTTGAACACGGTTGACTTACAGAAGTCAGGATAAAATGCTATATTATGTCCTTCAAATTTCAATGGCGCCTGTGCCCTAGCTGCTGCCAGAATTTGGACCACTTGCTGATGCTTTAGAAGGCAAAAAATAATTGGCCGGGACTTGTGATTGTGCATCCCCGCTTGAGAAGGCACCCGGTGGGCTCTCTCGATCTCCATCGGAGAGGAGAACTTCAGGCGCAAGACTTCAGGAAGAAGATTCATTAGAAATATGAACATGTCGGCGCCCTCCGCACCCTCAGGAAAGCCAACCAGCCTGATATTGTTGCGGCGCGACCTGTTGCTCAGGTCTTCCAAATTGGCCTCTAGTTGCTCTATTTTCTGAAAGGCCTTGTTGAGTTTGCCGATTTGCTCCTCGTGCATGGATAGGGCCATATCCAACCTGGTCATCCTGCCCGTTAGCCCCTCCATCTGCCCCTTCAAATCTTGTATCTCCGACTGCACCTGGGCCAACTTCTCGCCATTAGCGGTCACTAGTGCTCTAACTGCTCTGATTTCTCCTAAGATTTCTCTTGTTACCTCCTCGGACTCTTTTGCGGCGGCCATCTTGAGTGGAGAGGGGGGATCGGCTTTAAGTCTCTTGGAGCCTGCGTTCCCGCCAGCCGCGAAGTCTAATTTTGTAGGTTTCCCACTCGTCATGACTACCTCTACCGGGTACCTCGTTGCAAATATCGGGAGACAAATTTTTATGCGAAAATTCGCTGGATTCTTGCAGGGGTTGAGAGGAGCAGCTCTCCTACGCGGCCATCATGCTCTCCCGCTGGCTCCGCCTCGGGTTTTAACCACTTTAAATGGTTTTGTGTCATCTGCAAATTTGATAACCTCACTTGTTATTCCCTTTTCCAAGTCATTTAACATATTAACATATTAAATGACGGCAGATAAAGACCAGTATGGTCCATCTATTCTGCCCAGTAAGATGGCAAGAGTAGGTGCACCTGCCGCTCCGTGCCGGCCACCCCGCCCCATGTCTTTGTTTTAGGGGTGAACCCTCCCCATGCCTTTGTTATCGGGGTGAACCCACCGCTCTGTGTAGGCCACCCCTGTATGTTGAGAACTTAGTTAGTTAAGTTTATTTTGATTTTATCCTGTTGCTATAAAGGGATCCACTGTGTCTGTCCCATGCCATTTTGAATTCTGTCACTGTATTTGCCCCCACCAATTCCATCGGGAGGGCATTCCAAGCATCCACCACCCTTTCAGTGAAGAAGTACAGTCAAACCTCGGTTTTCATGATTAATCCATTCAAAAAAGTCTGACTAAAACCGAAACGGACTAAAACCGAAGCAAGATTTCCCATAAGAAATAATGTAAATTCAATTAATCCGTTCCAGACACCCAAAAATATTGACAAAAAATACATTTTATAGAGAGTCAATCCCACTTCTGGCCACAAGATGGTGCTCCAGAGGTATTTTTGGCAGACAAATTGTTTAAACTGCTGAGAAGGGAGAAAGATTAACAGCACAGTCAAGATGCAAATCTTCAGCAAAAAAACATCCAGAAATTTTTAAAGAAAACAGAAAAAAACAAGAAGGATCCACAAAAAAAAAAGGCACCAGCCACAGCCACCGGAAACACCACTCTCCCGCTCAGCACAGCAAACACACAGATAACCTAGGACACTAATCTGATCGCTGACTCCGTCTCAACAGCGTACCCCGCAAGAGAAAGAACTGCCTGCCACATTCACTCAACATCTCCTGCTTACCCATTCAATATCTCCTGCTACCCTGCTACCTCCGAGCCTGAGGGGGCGCTCCAGAGAACAGGCAGGCGGTGGAGAGATCGGGGCCTTCCTCTCTGCAATCCTTGCATCTCTGGCTCGAGGATGTTGCTCCATTTCAACACGCGATCGGTGAGTCGGGGGGGGGGGGGGAGGGCTGCCGGGACTGGGCAGGCAAGCGTGTACTGTATTGCAGTACGAAAACCGAGGCGATGGACGAAAACCGAGACAAGATCGCCGTCTGAAAACACGTCGAAAACCGAAACCGACGAAAACCGGGGCAACCGAAAACCGAGGTTTGACTGTACTTCCTGACATTGCCTTTCAATTTACCCCCTTTCAGCTTCATGTTATGCCCTCTAGTTTTACAGCTTCCCTGTCTTTGGAAGAGGTTTGTTTGTTCATTATTTCTCTTTCAGTATTTAAAGGTCTGAATCATATCTCCCCTGTCCCTCCTCTCCTCCAGAGTGTACATATTCAGGTCTTCAAGTCTCTTCTCGTAAGGCTTCTGACACAGGCTCCAAATCATTTTGGTCGCCTTCCTCTGAAGAGTGTCCAGTCTTTTTATATCCTTTGCAGGAAATGGTCTCCAAAACTGAACACAATATTGCAAGTGAGGCCTCACCAGTGACTTATACAGTGGCATAAGTACCTCTTCCTTTCTGCTGGTAATTCCTCTTCGTATGCAACCCAACATCCTCCTGGCCTTTGCCATCGCCTTGTCGCACTGTTTTGCCACCTTGAGATCCGCAGAAATAATCTCACCAAGGTCCTTCTCCTGGTCCGTACACACCAATCTCTCTCCCCCTATTGCATACATTTCCCCTGGATTTCTGCTTTCCAAGTGCATGACACTGCACTTCTTTGCATTAAATCTTAACTGCCAAGCATTAGACCATTCTTCCAGCTTTTGTAGATCTTTCCTCATGTGATCCACTCCCTCAGGGGAGTCCACTCTGTTGCAAATTTTCGTGTCATCTGCAAAAAGACAGACTTTTCAATACAGTCCTTCAGCAATATCACTCACAAATACATTGAACAGTGCCGGGTCCAGGACCAAACCGTGAGGCATCCCGCTAATCACCCTCCTTTCATCTGAGTGAGCTCCATTTACCATCACCTTCTGTCATCTGTCAGTCAACCAACCAATTTCTGATCCAGTTTACCACCTTGGGACCTATCCCCAGGCTGTTCAGTTTTTGATAAGCCTCCTATGAGAAACAGTATCAAAGGCTTTGCTGAAATCTAGGTAGATCACATCCATCACATGCCCCTGATCTAGTTCTCTGGTCACCCAGTCAAAGAACTCAATCAGATTTGTTTGGCAAGATAGTCCTTTGGTAAAACCATGTTGCCTCGGATCATGCAACATGTTGGTTTTGAGAAAGTCCACTATTTGCTCTTTCAGAAGCACCTCCATTGCTTTTCCCGCCAGAGGCGGCCCAAGGGGGGTGCGGGGCCATGTGCGGAGACTCAGTGCGGGGCCTCATTTGCATAAATATTTGCATAATGTTACCATACACTAACTTTTAGTAAACATGCCTCTTAATGAGTGTATGGATAAAGAAAACTAAAAGATTTCTACATTACTATAATCCAGGGCCAACCGCCAGGCACATTAGGAACTACTACAAACACTGCCCATTTAGAACCAATAGCAAACCCGCCATATCCTAACAGCACTACCAGGACTCACAAAGCACCATACCCTACCTATCAAAAGGCAACACTGCAAATATTAAACCAATACATTTCAGAGAATAACAATACATGACCTACTGGGGAAAGGGAACAAGTGGCAATGTCAAATAGGAATTACATAAACAGAATACCTCAGCTCAGTTACACATGCAGAACATAGACCATCACCAAACAAGGAATCACAATTTAGAAACAGGATGACAATTAAACTGGGAACCCCAAAAGCCAAACTTGGAATGTACAACAACACTGTAGAAATAAAACTATAAATTAATTTCCTCTTGTACTAAACAAAGCGCAGACGTTAATGATGCACATTTCCTAGAGCTGACATATTCCTGTTAATAAATTCAAAATAAAGAGATATCTTTCTACCTTTTGTGCATTTTTTTTTCAGTTGCAATTGCTCCGGCCACTTTCTTCTGGTTTCTTTGTGTCTTCTGCTAACTTTCCATCGTCTGCTGTCCATTTGTCCTTTCTTTTCTCTTCTAATTTTTTTCCATTCTCTCTCTACATCTGCTTTAACATACTAATCTTTCTCCTTTTGCTCTTTCCTCATTCCTATTTTATCCACTCAAATTTTACTCCTCCATCCTCAATCCCCACTTACTCTCCCAATACCCAGCCAATTGTAGATTTTTCTTCCGTCCCACACAAAATATTTTTCCCCTCTCCATTTCACTCTCCCAGCTCCATCCCATTATAATCTCCCCCAACATCAGCTCCCTTCTAGTTCCAGCCCCACCCAGTATCTGCTCCCTTCTAGTCCCCGCATCATCCCATTTCCAGTCCTAGCCCCCCCCATCAGCCCATTTCCAGTCCTAGCTCCCCCATCCATTTCCAGTCCTATCCAAGTCCCTCCATCAGCTCATTTCCAATTCCAGCCTCCCATAGCCCATTTCTAGTCCTTTCCTAGCCCCACCATTAGCCCATGTGAAATCCTAGCTCCCCTCCACTCAGCCCATTTCCAATCCAAGCCCCCCATGACCCTACTTCTAGTTCTAGCCCTTCCATGAGTCCATTTCAATCCAAGCCCCCACCACAGCCCATTTCCAATCTTAGCTCCCCCCCAACACCCAATTCCCAGTCCTATCCTAGCCCCCTCCATCAGCCCATTTTCTGTCCTAGCCCCCTCCCCTCACAACCCATTTCCATTCCAAGCCCCTCTCCCCATCAGCTATTTGCAGTTCAAGACCCCCTTCCACTCAGCCCATTTCCATTCCAAGCCCCCGTCCCCATCAGCAATTTGCAGTTCAAGCCTTCCCTTCCACTCAGCCCATTTCCAGTCCTAGAAACCCCCCCAACCCATTACCAGTCCTAGCCCCCCCCCATAGCCCATTACCAGTCTTAAGTCACCATCAGCCCACTCTCAGTCCTAATCCCATCAGCCCATTTCCAGTCCTAACCCTCATCACCCAATTTTCAGTTTAAGCCCCCCATAGCCCATTACCAGTCCTAACCCCCCATCAGCCCAATCCCAGTCCTAACCCCATCAGCCCATTTCCAGTCCTAACCCCCATCACCCAATTTTCAGTTTAAGCCCCCCCATAGCCCATTACCAGTCCTAACCCCCATCAGCTCACTTCCAGTCCTAACCTCATCAGCCCATTTCCAGTCTTGGCCCCCCCATAGCCCATTACCAGTCCTAACCCCCTATCACCCCATTTCCAAACTTAGCTCCCCATAGCCCATTACCAGTCCTAACCCCCTATCAGCCCTCTTCCAGTCCTAACCCCATTAGCCCATTTCCAGTCCTAACTCCCACCCCAACAGCCCAGGGAAAATTTAAAATAAAAAAAAAAGCTGTCTGCTGCCGCTGCCGCTACCGCTGCGGCAACGGCAGAATCGAATATCCCGTGGGGCCCCCCCCTGCCCGACAGAACCTGCCCTCCCTGCATCAGCTCAGTCTCTGCAGTCGCATCGGCTTTCAGAGCGTGAAAGGAGAGTTTCTCCCTCGCGGCTCTGTTAAGCCCACGGGGGCTGATGGGAAAGTCCCATCAGCCCCTGCGGGCTTAACAGAGCCACGAAAGGGAAACTAGTCTCCCTTCGCGCTCTGAAAGCCGGTACGACTGCGGAGACCAAGCTGATGCAGGGAGGGCAGGTTCTGTTGGGCAGGGGGGGGGGCCCACGGGATATTCGATTCTGCCGTTGCTGCGGTGGCAGCGGCAGCGGCAGCAGACAGCTTTTTTTTTTTTTTTTAATTTACTTTAAAGCTGAATGTTCTTTGCGCGGGGCCCCCTGAAACGTGAGGCCATGTGCAAAAAACATTCTTGCTCAATGGACGGGCCGGCCCTGTTTCCCGCCACCGAGGTAAGGCTCACAGGCCTGTAGTTTGTCACTTCTTCCCTGTCACCACTTTTGTGAAGAGGTACCACATCTGCCCTTCTTAGGTCCTGAGGAACTATTCCTCTTTCCAAGGATCTGTTGAAAACATCCTTTAACGGCCTTGCAAGAACCTCTCTGAGCTCTTTCAGTATCCTGGGATGTATCCCATCCGGTCCCATGGCCTTGTTCACTTTCAGTTTTGCAAGTTGTTCTAACACATCATCTTCTGTGATTGGTGTGGTATCTACTTCATTCCCATTTGTTATATTTGAGATTCAGAGGTGGTCCTTCTCCAGGATTTTCTTTAGTAAAAACAGAGCAGAAGTATTTGTTTAGCAATTTTGCTTTTTCAATGTCACTTTCCACAAATCCGTTCCCAGCACTTCTGAGTCCTGCAATTCCATCTCTGATTTTCCTCCTCTCCCGAATATACCTGAAGAAAGTTTTGTTGCCACACTTCACATCTTAGCCATCTTTTCCTTTGCCTTTGATTTTGCTTTCCTTATTTTTCTTTTTGTCTCTTAGTTTGCTCCTGTATTCCTTACTGTGTACTCTGTTTGCAAGCTTTTGAATTTTGTGAAAGCTGTGTTTTTGCCTATCTACATGTTCTGTTATCTACTATTTCTCGTTCTTCTTCATCAAGGATGAAATTATTGATTTTTCCAGTTGTCAAGATCTTTGTCTACTTCATGTTAAGGTGCAGGCCTATTTTAAGATTATTTTTCTTGATCTTGAAAAGCAAATGTTTTAGATCATCTTCACTTCCAGCCAGTAATGTGGCATCGTCAGCATAATGAATATAGTAAAATAGTATATGATGGTTGATAAAGACCATCATGGCCCATCTAGTCTGCCCAGCAAAGTGTTTCCAGTAGTGGCAATCTAGGTCATACGTATCTAGCAGTTTCCCCAAAAGACACAGGTTCCACAATGCTTGTACTGGGTCAAGCAGTGATATCCCGGGTCCCTGTTTAATAATGGTTTATGGACCTTTTCCTCCAGGAACTTGTCCAAACCTTTTTGATTTTATCCTGTTGCTATAAAAGGATCCACTGTGTCTGTCCCATGCCATTTTGGATTCTGTCACTGTATTTGCCCCCACCACTTCCAACGGGAGGGCATTCCAAGCATCCACCACCCTTTCAGTGAAAAAGTATTTCCTGATGTTGCCTTTCAGTTTACCCCCTTGAAGCGTAATTTTATCTCCTTTAGTTTTGCCGCTTCCCTGCCTTTGAAAAAGATTTAATTGTTCATTAATACACTTTAAGTATTTAAAGGTCTGTATCATATCTCCCCTGTCCCTTCTCTCCTCTAGAGTATACATATTTAGGTCTTCAACTCTCTTCTCATACATCTTCTGGCGCAGGCACCAAATCATTTTGGTTGCCTTCCTCTGAACCGTTTCCAATCCTTTTATATTCTTTTTGAAAAATGGTCTACAAAACTGAACCCGATATTCCAAGTGAGGCCTCAACAGTGACTTGTACAGTGGCATTAGTACCTCTTTCTTTCTGCTGGTAATTCCTCTCTGTACATAACCCAGCATACTTCTGGCTTTGGCCACCACCTTGTCACACTGTCTCACCATCTTGAGATCCTGAGAAAAAATCACTCCGAGGTCTTTCTCCTGGTCCATGCACACCAACCTCTCACCCCCTATCGCATACAATTGTCTTGAATTTTTGCATCCCAAATGCATGACTCTGCACTTCTTCTCATTAAATATTAACTGACAAGCATTAGACCAGCTTTTGTAGATCTTTCCTCATGTTCTCCACTCCCTCAGGGGAGTCCACTCTGATACAAATTTTCATGTCATCTGCAAAAAGACAGACTTTTCCATGCAGTCCTTCAGCAATATTACTCACAAATACATTAAACAGTACAGGTCCAAGAACCGATCCCTGAGGCATGCCACTAATCACCTTCCTGTCATCTGAGTGAGTTCCGTTTACCATCACCTTCTGTCTCCTGTCAGGCAAAACATTTCTGATCCAGTTCACCACCTTGGGAGCTATCCCCAGGCTGTTCAGTTTTTGATAAGCCTCCTATGAGAAACAGTATCAAAGGCTTTACTGAAACCTAGGTAGATCACATCCATTGCATGCCCTTGATCTAGTTCTCTGGTCACCCAAAGAACTCAATCAGATTTGTTTGGCAAGATCGTCCTTTGGTAAAACCATGTTGCCTTGGCTCTTGCAACCTATTGGTTTCAAGAAAGTCTAGTATTCTCTCAGGAACACCTCTAGTAATTTTCCCCCCACCGAGATAAAGCTTACTGGTAAATAGCTTGCCACTTCTTCCCTATTACCTCTTTTGTGAAGAGGTACCAGATTAGACCTTCGCCAGTCCTGTGGAACTTCTCCCGTCTCCAAAGATCTATTAAAAACATCCTTTAAAGGCCCTGCCAGAACCTCTCTGAGCTCTTTCAGTATCCTGGGATGTATCCCATCCGGTCCCATGGCCTTGTTCACTTTCAGTTTTGCAAGCTGTTCAAATACATCACCTTCTGTGAATGGTGTAATATCCACACAATTCCCAATTGTATATTTGTCAATCACAGTTGGTCCTTCACCAGGATTTTCTTTAGTAATAACAGAACAGAAGTATTTGTTTAGCATTTTCACGTTTTCAATGTCACTTTCCACGAATCTGTTCTCGGCACTTTTGAGTCTTGCAAGTCCACCTCTAATCTTCCTCTTCTCCTCGAATACTTGAAAAACGTTTTGTCATCACACTTTAGATCTTTAGCCATCTTTTCTCCTGCCTTAGATTTTGCTAACCTTATTACTGTTTTTGTTTCTTTTAGCTTTATCTTGTATTCTTTTCTGTGTTCCTCTGTTTGCAAACTGAATTTTGTGGAAACCTTCTTTTTTTGCCTTTATTAGTGCAGCCACCTCTTTGGAGAACCGAATAGGTTTCCTTTATCTTATGTTTTTATTTACTTTCCTTACATATGTATTTGCTGCCCTTTTATTGCCTCCTTTAGTTTAGCCCACTGCAGTTCCACTTCACTTACTTCCTGCCACCCCGCACACTCATCCCTCAGGCACTTGGCCATTTTACTAAAGTTAGCGTTTTTAAGTCTAGGACTTTAAGCTTGCTGTGATTGGATTTTGCTTTGGCTTTTATCTTAAACCACACCATGTGATGACTGCTGCTGCTCACATGGACACCCATCCGGACATTTATTTATTTATTTTACAGAATTAATATATTGCTTTTCTACTAGTCAAAGTAGTTTACATGGAACTTAGTTTTTACAAGGAACATATTTATAACAAAAATTGGAACTTGTACAATAAACATAGGGACTTAAGAAAAAATAAACATTGTTAGGTTATTAACAAATGAAATTATATACACAACAGGTTGATAGTTTAGCGGGGATGGGGTCAAGTAAGTTTCAAGGGGGTGGTGAGGAGAGGAGTCATAGGGTTTCATGAGCAAGGCCATAAGGTGGTTTATTGTCAAAATGCTTTTTGAAAAGATGTGTCTTGAGTTGTTTGCGAAAAGCAGTTCAGGGCCTAATGTACAGGAGTTCTGGGGGTAGGGCATTCCAGAGGGTGGGGGCATGTAGTGAGAAAGTTCTTGAACTTGTGACTGCTTGTAGTTGCGAGACTGTGGTAGGATATAGAGGAGGTTCAGGGTGCTTTTTCTTCTTGCTCTGGTAGAGTTAGAGGTGTGAATTAAGTTGTGTAGTTGTTCTGCTGAGGAGTTATTCAGGGTTTTGTGGATGAGAGTTAAGATCTTGTACTGAATTCTTGATTTGATGGGGAACCAATGGAGATGTTGAGTATGGGTGTGATGTATGCTGAGAGGCTTGGCAGATGGTCCTTGCAACAGTGTTTTGAGCAAGTTGGAGAGGAAGGGTGAGTATTTAGGTAAACCTTGATAAATGGCATTACAGTAGGTGTGTTAGTGGCCTGGCAGACTGAACGGAATGTATCAGTTGATAGGAGGAGACGCAGATTCTGTATGATTTTTAGTTTATAATATACCGCTTTGGGTGATGCTGTGAATTTGTTCCTTGAAGTTAAGTTGTTGATCAAGTATGATCCCCAGATACTTGGTGTGGGAGTTGACTCGGATATCAGAGTTGCCGAGTTTGATGGAAGCAGGAGAGGTGAAGCTGGTCCTTGGTTATGAGGAGGAGCTCTGTTTTGTTGAGATTGATGGAGAGGTTATGTAGTTGGAGCCATTTGAAGGTTTCGGTAAGGCAGCTTGCTAGTGTGGACTGTCTGAGGTGGAAATGGAGAATGGTGTGAAGATAATTATATCATCAGCGTATATCAGAAACTGGACTGGGAAATGCTGGAGTTTGTCACATAGAGGCTGAATGTAAATATTGAAAAGTAGATAGGAGAAAGAGGAGCTTTGTAGTACATCATGGTTATGGGTGACTGGAGTTGAGGTGTATGTTTGAATCCTTATCTGCTGATTTTGATTGGTGAGATATGAGTGGAACCATTTGAGAGGGGTGCCACAAACTCATTTTTGGTGGAGTTTGTTGAGTAGGATCTAGTGGGATACAGTGTTGAAGGTGGCAGAGATGTCTAGAAACAGCAAGAGAAAGCCTTGGTTTGATTGATTCAATGCCAGTGATGATTGCATTTAGCAGGGAGGTCATTAGAGTTTTGGTGCCATGATTAGGTCTGAAACCATGTTTCTGTGGGTTTAGCAGTGCAAGAAGGTCTATGTGATCTTGGAGTTGTGTCTGAATGACTTTTTCAATAATTTTAGAGATGAAGTGTATACTGGATATAGGTCTGTAGGAAGATAGTAAATGTGGATCCAGATTTGGCTTCTTCAGAAGTGGTCTGGTTGATGATTGCTTGAGGGAGGGAGGCATGATCCCTTGGTTGAGGGAGGAATGGACAGTCAGATATGAAAGGTAAGAATTGGTCCTGTCTAACATTCAGCCATGAGACCGGACATGGGTAAAATAGGGAGGTGGAGGTAGTGAGATTGCTGATGATTTTGCTGAGTTCCGTGTGCAGCATAGTGTTTAAGGTGGTCCACTGTTTGTCTTGATGAGGCATATCGTTAGAGGCTGGGATGGAGAGGTTAGTTGATAGTGCATGTTTGCACTTGGCTAGTAGATGAGAGGCTATGTCTTAAGGATTGAGCGGATGGTCCCGGTTGGAGTGAGAAGGATTTTTGGTAAGTGATTTGATGATTTTGAAAAGTTTTCTTGTTTTTTTAAGGAGAGTGTGAGGAGATTATTGTAGTACTCTTGTTGGCTTGGAAGGTGAGTTCATGGTATAATTTGAGTTCCTGTAGGAACTGGGATTTGAGTCGTGGGTTTTGGGGGTTTTCTCCACAGGCATTCAAGTTGATGCAGGTTGCATTTTTTAATTTTTAAGGATGAGGAGTACCAGGGAGCATGTGCTCATTGGTTACGGTGGAGACTGGGATGGGGCCATTGTGGCAGTGGAAATGGTGAGCTCCATGAGCATACTTTAGCTTCGTGGTCTTTCTGTGTTGGTAGGGAGGTTAAAACTGGGATGGTTTTTTGGGTGAAATCATGCTCATTGAATGAGAGGAATTTCCTAGTTCTTGGGGGGAGGGGGAGCTCTGAGGTGCTGTTCATGGGCACGAGTTGGGTATGCAGAAATCAATGATGTTGTGATCAGATCAGGGGAGGGGGAGTCATTGATGGTATAACCACTGGCATTTGGAGTCAGTTTGAGAGAAATATCATGTCTAGGATGCCACCTTTGGTTGAGGTAGAGCTGGTCTGTGTGAGTTGGAAGTCTGTCATGGCTTGAGGAAGGCTGATGAGTGGGTGGATGAGGCAGATGGTAGGTTTAAGTCACTGAGGAGTATAAGGCCTTTGTGCGGGGGTGAGTGGGAGCAGATTTCCTCAAGTATTGTAGTGAGTTCTTCATCATTGGTGTGAGAGAGTCAGTAGGCAAGGCAGATATATTCGACACACTATCTCCGTTGGTGAGTACTAAATCCAGCAGCAAATTCTCCCCGGTCGGTTCCATCACCATTTGTCTAAGCAATACATCTTGGAAGGCAGCCACGATTTTTTTACTTCTTTTCAGATTTGCAGAAGGAGTACGCCAGTCCACATTGGGTAAATTAAAGTCACCCAATATGATCACTTCCTCCTTCATGGCTCTTTTGTAATATCAATAATCAAGTCTCTATCAATTTCTTCAGTTTGAGTTAGGAGCCTGTAGACTACATCAGTATGGATGATAGTGCCATCTCCTCTTTTCAAACACAATCTACAGCGCTTCGTTTTTCCCTATGTCCTCTGCATTTCAACAGCATTAATATTGCTTTTGACATATAGCGCTCCTCCTCCTTTTCTGTCTTCTCTATGTCTCCTAAATAAATTATAGCCAGCTATGGTTATATTCCATTCATGTGACTCATTAGACCATGTTTCTGTAATGGTCACCATGTCCCAAGTCAGTTTCCATCCTTAGGGGTTTCCAGGTCAGGAACCTTTTTGGCTAGGCTTCAAACATTTTTGCTCATTGCCTACCAGCATTTTAAATGGATTTTGTTCTACATGCCTCTTCTTACTTGCCATTGATGTGTGAGTTGATAATATTGCTGTTTCCACTATTATTATGTTTTTGCTGAGAGTGATGTCCTGGACTTGTTCTTCTCAATCCATCACCCGCTTTCCCGGGGTTTAAATGCCTCTCCACATAATAATTGAATTTTTCGCTTAGGATCCTTATCCCTGCGACAGAGAGATGTAATCCATCAACAATAGCATCTTGTTGTTCCATCTATTTCCCCAGTCGCCTATATATCTAAAACATGCTTGTTTGAACCAGGCTTGGAGCAATGGTATTAATGTTGATTATGCGATGCAGCCTTTCTGCCCTTTACCAATAACAGGTAAGGGGGCAGAAAGGGGGGTTGAAATATCTGCAGGAACAAGCAGGAATGTAGTCGGCACATATGTTATTGTCGGTACCGACGGAGCCCGTGCGGGAACACCTCCCCAGCGTCCAATAGGAACGCTTTTGGGAGCATACCCACCATGCATGCGTGCTGCTTTCCCACCTATCTACCTCTCTCACTTCAGTTCTTCATTTTCCGCGGAGCTGACAGGACATGTACCCTGTCACCGCAGAAAATTCTATCTTATTTCTTATTTTTTGTGGTCGCGCCTGCCTTCGTTCGACGCCCACCGGTACCGCCGGTGCATTTCTTTCTTCTTTAAAAAAAGGACTTTTAGTTCTTTTAGTCAGGGTTTTTTCCCCCTGCTCTGGTGCTTGGCGCCATTTGGGCATTAGGCCCTCTTTTTCTTTACCATGGAAAAAACCAGCCACTGGTTTAAAAAAATGTTCAAAATGTGGCGGTACGATTTCTGTCAATGACAACCATGGCTGATGTCTTAAATTTTTAGGTCCTGGACCATTGCCCAGCGGAGTGTCTCTCCTGCAGGAAGTGACTAAAAGAAGTCTTCAGAATCGATCAAATCAACTCGGTGCCCTGTTTGCATCAGACACGATGTCTGTAGCATTGATGTCCTGCAGGGCTTCTACTTCTTCCCAGGGATCTCAGGTAACTAAACATAAGTCTTCTAAGACTAGCTGGTCCTTGAAGGGTAGATCTCCCTCTAAGCATCGAGATGCCTCTGGCGTTGCCCTAGAGGATACTTCACCGGCAAAAGAGCCCCGGCGGGAGTCTTCGGGCTCCAAAGCATTTTTGGGGCTCCAGGATGTTCCTGAGGCTCGGCCTCGATGGAACTACTGGGCCATGCTCGGGGGTTGTGGCCGCTTCCACTGGTACCGACACCCGGCATCGGCAGTAGCGATGGACAAAAGGCTCCTAGCTATCGAACGCAGTTTAGAGAATCTTTTAGCTACTTTGGTACCGCTAAAGTCGCTGCAGATGGTCCGCAGGCAACGGTTATCGATGCCGGGTACCGGTGCCAGTGCCCTCAGTACCTGCTTCAGCAGGTATGCTTCCCCCGAAGCCGAGTTTGGAATCACTCTCTAGCATGGGGGAATCAGGTAACGACTCGTTTCGGTACCGACCTCAAGCGGTACCGACGCCATCTGCTAAAGGAGAATCCGGTGCTTCATCCTTTTGAGTCTTCCGATTCTGATTGACTCAGATGATTCCACCGTCGGTACCAGAGCTGGAACTTTTAGCAAGATTGCAACTCCTTCTCCTCAACGCAGGAATAGAATGGCCCCTCCTTTGGCACCATGTGTTTCATGATTTGGTACGTGATATGGCAAAGGGACTTTCCATTACAGTGT